>SKCR01007802.1:0-203171 GCA_019454045.1 Zanthoxylum bungeanum
AAGAAGATTTACCTTTTTGGAAA
This sequence comes from Zanthoxylum bungeanum, assembly GCA_019454045.1. Classification (NCBI taxonomy): domain Eukaryota; kingdom Viridiplantae; phylum Streptophyta; class Magnoliopsida; order Sapindales; family Rutaceae; genus Zanthoxylum; species Zanthoxylum bungeanum. The sequence continues at coordinate 24 of SKCR01007802.1, forward strand.
TTGATTACAATTTTGTTGAAAATTTTTAGGAGAGATGTGAGGCTGTAGAGGAGAAATTCTCAGATTTCAGAGGATTTTTACGAAGAGAATGAAGAAAAAACAGAGGGGGGAGAAGGGGTGTCGACCTTCTGTTTTTTAATCAATCTTTAGCGTCGCATTTAGTATTTCGACGCCAATTGTTCTCAATTTTTAGCGTCGAACAGGTTGTTTCGACGCTACATGTTCCATTTTTAGCGTCGACACCGTTTTGTCGACGCTAAATATCAAACATATAGCGTCGAATTAAATTTAGACGCGAAAGAATCAAGGACTGTCGGTGGAAGCTTCATAACTCTTTAGCGTCGAACAAATATTCGACGCTAAAAGTATTATTTCTTTCGTCGAATATTCAAAATCGACGCTAATTATATACGTTTTTAGCGTCGACACCGTTTTGTCGACGCTAAATATCAAGCATATAGCGTCGAATTAAATTTAGACGCGAAAGAATCAAGGACTGTCGGTGGAAGCTTCATATCTCTTTAGCGTCGAAAAAATATTCGACGCTAAAGGTATTATTTCTTTCGTCGAATATTCAGAATCGACGCTAATTATATACGTTTTTAGCGTCGAATGTAAATTAGACGCGAAAGAGTCAAGGATTTGCAGGTTGAAACTTCATACACCTTTAGCGACGATATATGTTCGACGCTAAAAGTATATTTTTGGCGTCGACTCCGTGTTTCGACGCTAAGAGTGTAATATTTGGCACCAAAAATTATTGCAATAATATAATTATTCAGCGTCGAATATTTTTCGACGCTAAAGTTCTGTTTTTAGCGTCGAAACTGTATTGCGACGCTAAAAAATTAATATTCTGCGTCGAATTTTTATTCCGTCGCTAAAAACATGACATATAGCGTCGAAACTAATATTCGACGCTAAAACTAACTTTTAGCGTCGCATATTGTTTCGACGCTAAATATTTGGACGCTAAAAGCCATAATTCTTGTAGTGATTTACCTATAAGCCTACATAACTCTAAAAAATGATGTTAAAAACACTTTATAATTACATAAACCATCATCAACACAATCATGTCTTGAAAAAAATTACAAATGGTCTATTTAATTTCATTTGAACATTAATCAACACTACTAAAAAAAAGAAATTTTCGTTTAAAAAAAATAGTAAAACACAATCATATCTAATTTTTAATAAATAATTTTAAAATAAAGGTGACGCAAAATATTAATTGTTGATAATTTAAGTACCATGAATTTGTGTTTAATATGTTTGTCACCTTTATTCTAAAATTATTTATTAAAAATTAGATATAATTGTGTTTTACTATTAATTTTTTTAAAAATTAAAATTTCTTTTTTTTCGTAGTGTTGATTAATGTTCAAATGAAATTAAATAAACCATTTGTAATTTTTTCAAGACATGATTGTGTTGATGATGGTTTATGTAGTTATAAAGAGTTTTTAACATCATTTTTTAGAGTTATGTAGGCGTATAGGTAAATATTGAAGTTCATGGGACTAATGGGATGTATTATAAAATTCAGGGGGCTAATGGGATGTGTTCTATTATATTTGCACGGTTGGCTGCTACGTCACCAACTCCAAACGGAAAAATCTGACGTGGACGGTAAACGGAACAGCGTTACACTGAATAAGTTGGTGACGTGGTTTTTAAAAGTTCAGTGGGCTAATGGGTGAAAATAAAAGTTCGGTGGCCTATTGAGATGTCGGATAAAAGTATATGCGTCCCTCCGAACGGAATAGACTGTCACTCATGATGTGGATTTGAGACCAATGTTAGGTTTCTGAATTTATTTTATATATCGCCATCGCATTAATAATCATTAATCGAAAAAAAATACAGGCAACTACCAAGTTATTGATGTGTGATAACTTCAATCTACAACCTAATTGATCAATTGCATATTCTTGGAAACCTCCACTCCCAATAAAAAAGTGTTAGTTTCATATGTATTGCCGTGTGATAACTTCCATCTCCAACCTAATTGATACGAAACAGGATGCGAAACAGACGAAAACCGATCCAAGATCCCGTAGACCCCCAAAGAACCTGTCCTTGAAAACCCTTGGAGATAGCCTCAGATGAATTTTGCCAGCAAATAAGAACCCACAAAGGATGCCAACCCTTTGATAAGTCTTTGTTTAATCACTGAACGATGATAAAATTTTCTCAATCTCAAGAAAATGTTACTATTCACGCACAAATAATAGGGTCCTTCATTAAGAGTTGTTTTTGAGTTTAAATAGTAACATACTCAAACCCTAAGAGAGCTAAAAAGACTAATATAGCCATAAACTACCCATTGTCAACTAAAAGCCCATAATTCCTAATTTCTAGCCCATTTTGAACCCATAACTAAATAAAATAAACTAACCCCAAATAATAAATAAAAACGATAATCCCCGTTGGTTCCATACATGCAAATAAATAATAAATATGCTTAAATATATGAAAACGATTCATGCTGCTCCCCGATGACTTGGGTCAAGTGTATAACTCTTGATCCCTCTTCTTTGAAGTCCAATAGGTCTCGAACATGCTTGTTCAATTCAGCTACATGGCTAGGATCACATCATCAATTGATCAATTGCATATTCTTGGAAACCTCCACTCCCAAGAAAAAAATATTAAGTTTCATATGTATTGTCGTGTAATAACTTTCATCTCCAACCTAATTGATCAATTGCATATTCTTTGAAACCTCCACTTCCAAGAAAAAAATATTAGGTATCAAAATTCAATGTATCGCCATAATTTAATGATTTCCAAGTCCACCCTCGACCTCTCCTCTTTTTGGCACTAGAAGAAGGATTCTCTATGAATATGTGGTGGTGGTTTTTTTTATATTCATAACTAATAGTTTGTGTTAATAAGATAATTTTGTAATTAAACATATATATGTATATAATACATATATTTTCATTTTTCAAATCTGAAATCTGGCGGTTAGGAGTGGAGGTTTCCAAGAGATAAATATACGGTTTGATAATGAGTATTGATGGAGAATATAAGTTAACTTATAAATATTGAAGTGAAAGTATAAGTTAACTTTTAAGCTTATCAAATTCTCAATCAAATGATATAAAAGAGTAATTCTCCTTAAACACCAAAAGTTCTCGGGCTCTGAATAATCATTGGATATTGATTGAAAAATAAAAATACACGTTTGAATGGATCATTAATTGTAATTTACACATTTTACACTAATTGTTTTGTTTCTAAAAGTGATGCTGGAAAAGACTTGGATTCGGGGGGAATTTACTTTAATGATTTAACATTATTTTTTAAAATAAAAATCTCTAAATTGATAAAAGATAAATATGGTGATATCTTATAAAATACATAAATCATATTATATATTACAAATTAAAATTTAAAATTTTCGATAAATTATTTGTGTTGATTCTCCCCCAAGACCTTTTCTATTGATAAGCATATGTGTATGTTAGTGGATTACTTCCCTCCAAAGGGAAGATGTTGTCACTCATGATGTGAATTTGGGACCAATGTTAGGTTTCTAAATTTATTTTCTATGGCCATCGCATTAATAATCTTTTATGGAAAATCGAGAAGGGTCTTGTTAAAGAAAATATCCTTAAATTGATTATTAAAAAAATAATAATAAAAAGAAGATGACAAATTTCTTTGTCACCTATTTTATCTATTGGTCATTTTTAGAAAAGTATTATATATTATATGTTGGATGGATTTAAGTTCGGCTCAAAATCCATATGAAATCCGTTTTTTTTTTTTTTTTTTTTTGTTAAGTTTTTATCTATCCAAGGCCTAGAAATCTCATGGCCTAAAAATGGAGAAAATCATCAATGCAACAGTGGTACCACGTCATCAATGCAACAAGCCAATCATCCACTGCCACGTGTGCTAAAAATTAAAATACAACTAAAAAATAGGTGAAAAAACTCTACAGGTCATTTTTTAATTCGCTTGTGGTACCACGTCACCCATACCACTGTTGCACCAAATAATCTCTCTTGTCCCCATGACAACCCAATTATTTAATTAATAGATTATAACTTTTTTTTTCTAAAATATCAATTGCTTTTTTTATTTTTGAATGGTGTATCAATAAAAAAAAAATGATAGTTCTTCTTACAGAGACTTTGTTTATTGAATATTAACAAAGATTTTTCTTTTTTTGCCCATCGTTTTGCGAGGTCGTCTTGGTCTTTGACAAGTATATGTGTACAATCGTGGAAACTTCCCCAAGGCTACTTGCGTTGATAAGTATCTGTATATATTTGTGGAAATATTTGGGTCTTTTTCATTTATGTCATTCTATAAATATGTTTTGTCCAAATGGAAAAAAAAATTATAATATAATGGTGATTTCATATTACTCATGTAACAATATAATAATATTTTATCAACATACTAAAATATTAAAAGCTAATAAAGAAATGATAGTTATATTTAATATATTTTTATCATATCATTATTAGTTGGTGGTATCATATATATCACTCATATCCCTATCATATCCAAAAATTACTCTTAATCATGATGAGTAGAAGAAAAAATTATAGAGTATAATGGTGGTATATGTATTATATTATTCATATAACAATCCAACTAAAAATACAAAAACAATCAAATAAATATTAGTTATATTTAATACAACTACACATATCATGTATTTATTAATTTATGATATCACATCATCCATATTTTTCTATATCAAAGAATTACTCGTTTAAATGACATATGATGACTTTTTCGCCTCGTGAATTTCTAGGATCTTTCCTTCCATTTATGACATAGATTAATAGTGCAATGAATAGCTAGGACCCGGCCAAAGTATGGACACACCACAATTTCTACAGAGAAAAACCTTTATGTGAATATCCTTTGTCCACGTCCTTAAAAAACTAATTCGTTAAGAAAACGAACTTTTCTCATTGCTTATTGTGATTTTCTTTTAGTTTCTTCATCCATTAATGAGTTACAAATTGTCTCATTGACTCATAATATGTGTTCACACACACACATATACATACACATACTTATACATTCATGATACATACATACATACTCGACTTGGCCAAGTACTCCTAAATCCTAAATATATATAACATATATTAAATTTCCAAACACCTAAATTTTTTCGAAAATACTATAAAAAAAAAAAAAAAAGACAATTCCTAATCGTTTGAGCTTCCTTGAAATTAAAGAGTTGATTTTTTTGAACATTTAGAAAGAGAGTTGATTAGGAGCTAATATTATTAATGTTACAGATCAGAAGATATTTAGTTTGTATCTCGATTAATGTTTGACTTAATTATATCTCGTGTAATACAATTATTAATTCCATCATTTATTGATTATTTATAATTATAGAATCTAATTAATAATTGACACATAAGATGCCAATTGAGTAAGTATATTAACTTCCATTAAATAATATTTTCAGCCGTTCTCGACTCGTGATTAATGTAATAAATTAATAATTCAAAATTTTATAAGATAATAATTTAAATAAAAAAAAAAACACATATAGGTCACTTGATATATAAATTATCTTTATACATAAATTTAAATAATATACATGACTTAGAAATTATTTAATAAGACTAATTACATTCATCAATTTGATTAAATAGCATACAATCGAATGTTATTTTGCATTTAGTTAAATAAATCCATAGTAACTTGGTGCTCAGAGTGCCAATCTGCATCGTATTTATGTCCGATTCATAAATATGAACAATTCATTTTTTCCATAATATTACTTATTTAATGATAGCACCTCTTATCTTTTATACACATATTCGAACGCTGATACCAATTGAAAGTTCGTAATTAACCTAAGTTCTGACCCTATGCGAAATTAAACACAATAATCATGACAAGTCCTGATTACTGTAACTATGCAATTCTAACAGACAACTACAATATCAACCAATAATATTATAACCCTAAAATATTAATTCAGTACAAAATATAAATGCAGAAAATAAATAAACATCACATAAAATCAACACAATATTTTGGTGACGAAGTGGAAAACTCGTGCGAGTAAAAAAAACCACTCTGGGTATCTCGGCTACCAGCCCGATCCACTATATAGAGAAAAACTTACAGCGATGGTCAAGACTTATGGTGGCAACTACACCAACTCAAGTACCTCTAGACTGCAAGAACTTAAAGAACTCCTCAAGTTCGTACCCCACGGTTTTCTTCATAACCTTTGAAGTCTCTGAGCGGATTGTCTCTGCACCTCTGAACGCCGGAACTCCGACTACCAATCTTCCTCCTTGAGAACTCTGAAGGATTATGAATTTTGGGTTATGTTGTTTTGAAGGTTTATCAAAGAATGATTCTCACCATTAACAAAGAAGATAAGAAGGTGAAAGAAGTCTTTAAGGTGGAATCAAGAAAGGTGGAAAGATTTTAAAGATTTTGGCTCAAGGGAAATATGTTTCAACCATTGGGGAATGTGGTTACATGTTCTATTTATCAGTAGGGCTGGTATCTAGGATTTTTCAAAGGCAAAAGACTGGAAAATGTGTTCTGATCACAGTCGCGTTCGAACGTTTACTCGTACGCACCATGAACGTGTGTTTATTGGAAAGACTCGTTCGAACGCTACTCGAACGCACCTCGAACGTTTGCTATCTGGAATGATCTGTTCGAACGCTTACTCAAATGCACCTCGAACGATTGCTCTCTGGAATATTTTGTTCGAACCCAACAACGAACGTGCTATTAAAGCCACACGTTCGAACCCTGCAACGAACGCAGTACTAACGAAATTACTCCAACTTTACCAAAAATCAGTCCAATTGCTCCAAGTTCTTCAAGACTTATTATCACTCAATTAAACTTATTTTTTTACGAACATTATCAATAAAAATGAAACTAACATTATCAAAACACATACTGCCATTGTTTTGTTCCGAGCAAACAATCACCATCTAGTTTCTTCATCAAAAATTTAATTAAAGACATATTTTACTTCTATTGATAAAAGGGATCATTTTGATAAAGATTATGCTAATGGCATACCCCGTCATCAATTGCTCATATGAACTCAAGAATTGTTATTGTTATAATATCATTAATTTTATTAATTATATATGAAGGATCAAATAAACACAAATTAATAATAAAGATTTTTACCAACACCAAAGTTAAATTAATGATAAATAATTTAATAAATTTTATCTAAATCTTTCTCCATGTATTGAATCTCCACCAAAATAAGGAGGGAAGATTTAAAAAACTTATTTTTATAAATAGATTATTATTTCCGAATGAATTACAATAAACCTCTTAAAAGGCTTCGTATCCTTAGCAATCATGTAAATTCATTCTTCTTATTTTCGATTAAATTCAAAGCAAGAACGAAAATGTAATTTTTCCTTATATTTCAAAACCGTTTCAATCCTTACTCCTGGAGACGAACTGTCGCTTGCAGACGCATCTGGCAGATCGATTGCATCCAACTTCTTGTTCATTTTAAGAATCTCAACCATGATTCGCTTGACATCAACCGCTTGTGAAGCCAGAAACTCTACATTTAAAAGCTTTTCAAGAGATGAATCCAATTCAACGAGCCTCTTTGCGTACACACTCCTCTTGTGGATGTTTCTTTTTTTAAGCTTTGAGCACAGAGTGACAAGCTCTCTCGCTTTTTCCAGTTGTTGAGTAAACAAACGAATCTCTTCTTTTGGATTGTCGCCCTCGCCCAGCTCTTGATTCAACCTATCGATTTCATGGATCTTAGGAGTTAACAAGTTGATCTTGTTTTCCAGGCTATCTAGGGTTGATTTGAAGTTGTTGCATCTAGCCTTGGTATCTTTAATCGCCTGGTACAGCTGCTGAAATGCAACACCTACAATGGCCCCTGAAAAGGTTTCTAATCCTGCCATTAGCTAGCTACCAAGCCTGTAATGAGATGCAAGGCAAGAAAGTTACTGTGTTTTCAATTGTATTTGACAAACATTTATTCAGAAGAATGATATACATAATAAAAATGATAAACTTACTCATATTTTTATTTAATTTTATCTTAATTATCTCACTATAGTTACAATAAATTACTGTAATTCACTAACTACAGTTAGAGAATTGAGATAAAATTCGGTAAAAGTGTGAGTAAGTATACCATTACTTTTGGTGCAAGCTGACTTTCTGGCAACCACATGCCATATACATATACCCAACAGCTACACACCCATACTTAAAACAGCATTGTTTTACATATAAATATTTTATTTTAAAAAAACAAAAACAAAAACCCACCTTTTTACCCAAATCGCGTCTCCAAAACCCAAACAAAATACTATCCTCGACAATCTTATATTCTCCAATCTTCTCCCTCTGTCACTCAACGATAGCACGCTCACGTTCTTATCACAGCTTGTCAAGTATTGTCCAAGAAAGGTGACACAAAATATTAATTATTGATAATTTTAGAATAAAGGTGACGCAAAATATTAATTGTTGATAATTTAAGTACCATGATTTGTGTTTAATATGTTTCGTCACCTTTATTCTATAATTATTATTAAAAATTAGATATGATTGTGTTTTACTATTAATTTTTTAAAAAAATAAAATTTCTTTTTTTTCGTAGTGTTGATTAATGTTCAAATGAAATTAAATAAACCATTTGTAATTTTTTCAAGACAAGATTGTGTTGATGATGGTTTATGTAGTTATAAAGAGTTTTTAACATCATTTTTTAGAGTTATGTAGGCTTATAGGTAAATATTGAAGTTCATGGGACTAATGAGATGTATTATAAAAGTTCAGGGGGCTAATGAGATGTGTTCTGTTATATTTGCACGGTTGGCTGCCACGTCACCAACTCCAAACGGAAAAAATTTGACGTGGACGGTAAACGGAACGGCGTTACACTGAATGGGTTGGTGACGTGGTTTTTAAAAGTTCGGTGGGCTAATGGGTGAAAATAAAAGTTCGGTGGGCTATTGAGATGTCGGATAAAATTTCAGTGGGCTAATTATGGGTTCTGCTTTTTTTTTATAGATTATATTAGAGAGAGAGGAAAAAAAACTTCAAATACATAACATACATTAATAGGACGATTCCACTAATTAGAACTGTTCCATATAAATTTAAACAATCACATTAATAATGACAAAAATTCGTTAATAATTAACAATTTTTCGATAAATATTTTTGACAGGGCCTACTCCCACCCTTCTTTTTGGCCCAATATAAATGATTAAACTAACCAATGATTTGTGTCAAATCTCTTAATTACTGCATGTTTTTTAAGGTTATTATTAAATACTGTCACTTGCCAATATTTCACTTAAGCCAATGAAAAGCCGATGAGGGTTTTGTTGAAGAAAATATTCCTAAATTGGGAGAATAAAAAAAAAGACAAAGACAAAGTTCTTTGTCTCCTATTTTATCTCTTGGTCATTTTTTACAAAATATTATATATTATTAAATTTAACTCTTCCATTGTCGTTGGCAAATTTATAAAAAATATAAATAAATAAATAAAAAATAAAACCTCAACACAACCCACTGACACAGCATATTGGATATTAAGTTCGGCTCAAAATCCATATGAAATCCGTCCTTTAAAAAAAAAAAGTTTTTATATATCGAAGGCTTAAAAAATGACAGTTCTTCTTGTCCCCCAAAGACAACCCAATTATTTGATTAATAGATTATAATATTTTTTTTTTCAAAATATCAATTGCTTTTTTAATTTGAAGGGTGCATCAATAAAAAAAAAAATGATCGTTTATCTTACAAAGACTTTATTGAATATTAACTAAGATTTTTTTCCCATCATTTTGCGTGGTCGTCTAAACATTTTTTTTTTTTTTTTTGAAATTATTAAAAATTTCACTGCCGACATAACCCTTGAGGACGAGGTCGTCTAATCGCTTGGTCTTTGACCAGTATATGCGTATAATGGTGGAAATTTCCCCAATACTACTTGCGTTGACAAGTATCTGCGTCCCTCCGAACGGAATAGACTGTCACTCATGATGTGGATTTGAGACCAATGTTAGGTTTCTGAATTTATTTTATATATCGCCATCGCATTAATAATCATTAATTGAAAAACAAATACAGGCAACTACCAAGTCATTTATTCGATTCCGTGTGAAACCGGAACCACCCAATTAAATAGGATATTCTATTAATCGGTTCTAATTCTATTACAGTCTTGTTCTGGTCCGGTTCTGTAGTAAATTCTCTAAATTATTGTATTTGGATGGAGAGACATGTCATTTGGATGGTACCCAAGGGGACATGTCCTCAAATTTAGAAGAACACTCATTGGGCTCCAAATGCTGCATGCATGGAAGGGGTATAACACTTTTTTTTTTTTTTTTTGGAAACGATGGAAACCCCGCCACCAAACCAATCATTCTGGGCCGCGGCGCAGGTAAAACCACCGGCTGTCCCAGGCTCTTACAAGAAGTGCACCCCCTGGATTCGAACCCAGAACCTCAAGGTGAGATCCTGAACCCTAAACCAAAATGTGCCCTTAAGGCACATTTCCATGACTATTTAAAGGGTTTTGAAGGTTCATTCTAAGGATCCAGAGAATAAAAACACACTTGAGTCTCATCATTTCGTTTTTTTATCAGAGAGAGTTGCCCACCATTTCTTAGTTCAAGATTTTCTTAAGAAGTGTCAATTGGAGAAGAGAAATCCAAGTTATCCTGTGAGAACATTAGCCACAGAACCCGTAGAGTACCGAGACGGGGCTAATAAGTTCTTAAGGACAAAGATTTATCTCTACTTGGACTGCAAGATTCATCATTTTTATCAGGTTTTTCATGTTCTCAAAGTTTAGGGTTTATGCATGTTGGTGTAAATCCACTTTTAGTTTATGGATTTGATTGGTTAAAACATGTTTGTTTTCTGTTTAATGACACAAATATTCCAATAATTTTAAGAACTTATTATTTAGTGTTGTTAGATAAAAATTTGCATGCTTAGATAAGGAAATTTTCTGAAAAAATATTATTTGTGCATGAAAAATATGTAGGGCGTTCGAACGGCCGACGAACGCGAAGGAAAAAAATCTGAAATTTCGTAAGAACGTTCGAACGCGTATTCAAACGCAAGCCTTCTGCCTAAGAATGTTCGAACACGTATTCAAACGCAAATCAAACGCATACCTTCTGACTTAGTTCATTCGAACGCGTCCTAAACGCAACTCGAACGCAAACTCTCTGGAATTATTCCGTTCGAACGCGTTCTCGAACGTTATACGAATGTGAACTCTTTCGAATACTTCGTTTGAATGCATTCTTTAATGCAATAAGAACGTACACAGACTGGACAGTCTCGTTCGAACGTAGATACGAACACGACACTAACGAATTAGTCCTGGAATAGTTTATAAACTGAAAAGACTTAGCTTAATTTAAGTATTCATGATATTAACTTAGTAAATCATATATTGAATCACAATAATCTTGGTAGTATAGATTTAAGTTATTATTAGGGTGTTCAATTATCACAAGCATACACATAGTGATAAAGTTGAAAATTAATTGTGTGTTGCATATTTGGGTGAGAATTTAAAGTGTAATTTTACACAAGTAATTACATCCAATCTTGATTGACACATACACATATCGAATATTGTATTGTGAAATTGAAAGTGAAATAATAAAGTTTGAATTGCTAAGAGATTCTGTTGAGGAAGTGTTTAAGGATATTCTATCAAAAAGGCGATAAGAGCCTAAGTGGTCAAGGACTTAAGTGGTTACTCCGGACCCTCCTCGTCCTCTGGGAATATTCCTTATCTACTTTTCATAAGAAACCTTAGTCAAAATTCAAGGACTTGTGTTTATTGGCACTTCTGTCCAATAAAACAACAGTGGAAACTAGGTATATCATTTGAACAATATCATTTGTTGATCGTTGTACAATTTGTCTTTAGTAGACTTATTGACTCTATTGGTTTTCCTAATTACATTTGGCTAGCGGAAACATCACAGTACCGGTCTCTCATGGAGAGAAACCGGAAAAATTTGGTGGGGCAAACTTTAAACAGTGGCAGAGCAAAATGCTGTTCTACCTGATAACTTTCCAGTTGGCTAATTTCCTTAAAGATCCTCCAGGTCCTGTGGAGGGTGGATCGAGCCAAGGAACTGCGAGAACAGACATGGTTGTCTGGAGACTTCTTGTGCAAGAACTACCTTTTGGGTGGACTTGACAATACACTGTACAATATGTACTAAGGTATGTCTTCTGTGAAGATTCTCTGGGAATCTCTCGAGAAGAAATACAAAATCGAGGATGTCGGTCAAAAGAAATTTATCGTGTGTAGGTTCATGGACTACAATATGATAGATTCAAGAACAGTAATGTCTCAGTTGGGTGAACTGCAATTGATCATTCATGAAATACTGGATGAAGGAATGAAACTATGTGAGACGTTTCAAGTTACCAACATAATTGAAAAGTTTCCTCCATCATGGAAGGACTTCAGGAGCTATCTGAAACACAAAAAGAAGAAGATGAGTCTTGAAGACCTTGGAGTTCGATTGAGGATCGAAGAGGACAACATAAATTCCGAAAAAACCAGCTACAAGACTATGGAGTCTACGACCAACATCGTTGAGGATTGAAAGAGTAGCAAGAAGAGAAAGAACAGTGGAGCTGATTCTTCCCAAGCGAACAAGAAGTTCAAGAGGAAGTGTTACAACTGTGAAAGGTCGTCTTGGTCTTTGACAAGTATATATGTACAATTGTGGAAACTTCCCCAAGGCTAGTTGCGTTGATAAGTATCTGTATATATTTGTGGAATATTTAGGTCCTTTTCATTCATGTCATTCTATAAATATGTTTTGTCCAAATGGAAAATAATATTATAATATAATGGTGATTTTACATTACTCATGTAACAATATAATAATATTTTATCAACATACTAAAATATTAAAAGCTAATAAAGAAATGATAGTTATATTTAATATATTTTTATCATATTCTTATTAGTTGGTGGTACCATATATATCACTTATATCCCTATCATATCCAAAAATTACTCTTAATCATGATGAGTAGAAGAACAAATTATAGAGTATAATGGTGGTATATGTATTATATTATTCATATAACAATCCAACTAAAAATACAAAAACAATCAAATAAATATTAATTATATTTAATACAACTACACATATCATGTATTTATTAATTTATGATATCACATCATCCATATTTTTCTATATCAAAGAATTACTCATTTAAATGACATATGATGACTTTTTCGATTCGTGAATTTCTAGGATCTTTCCTTCCATTTATGACAGAGATTAATAGTGCAATAAATAACTAGGACCCGATCAAAGGATGGTCACACATAATTTCTACAGAGAAAAACTTTTATGTGAATATCCTTATCTTTAGCATCGAAATTCATTTTCGACGCTAAAAGTTAATACTTTTTGCGACTAATATTTTCGTCGCTAAAGATATTTTTAGCGTCGAAATTTATTTTCGACGCTAAATACCTTCCTCGACTAAGCTTTCGCATCAAAAAAAATTTTTGACGCTAAAGACCTTTAGCGACGAAATTTTTCCACGCTAAAAGAGAAAATAAAAAAAATAAAACAAAAAATTCGTAAAATTGATATTATAAATTAATTTCAAACTAATTTAATTACAAAAGTAATTAAATTTTTAGAAAACATAAGAACATAATTACAAATTTGTTATAAAATATTATGACAATGATATCTTTATTAATATAAAAATAAAATTACAAAATTTATCACAACAAAAAGCTTTAAATAATAAACAAAATGATCAAATATAATTTTTTTTTATATATTTCCTCCATCTTCACTTTCATATTCTTCATCTTCACTTTCATTTGTTCTTCATTTTCTTCACCATCTTCATTTTCATAATTTCTTCATTTCATATTACCTACAAAAAAATTAAAATATTAGATGTTAATATAAAATATAAAAAACGAAACAAAACATATAAGGAAAAATAAAATTTAGAGAGAAAATAAGAATATGAGAGAAAGAAAGTGAGAATAAGAGAAATGAAAGAGCAAATGAATTTATAAGGAAAAAATAACCTTTAGCGACGAAATAGGCTTTCGTCGCTAAAGGTCATCAAATAACCGGAATTATTTCCACAAAAATTTTGATTTTTAGCGTCGAAATTTTTTACTTTTAGCGTCGAAATTTCGTCGCTAAATGTCAAAAATTTAAATCTAATTTTATTACGCGATAAATTCAAATTTTATAAGGAGGGAATTCGGAAAATTTAAATTTACCCTTTAGCGTCGAAATATTTGACTTTTAGCGTCGAAACATTCGTCGCAAATGATCAAAAATTTAAATTTAATTTTTTTGGCGAAAATTTCAAATTTTAGAAGGCGAGAAATCGAAAAATTTAAATTTACCCTTTAGCGTCGAAATTTAAATTTCGATGCTAAAAGGTAAATGTTTAGCGTCAAAAAACTATTTTGACGCTAAAGGTGCAACCCTTTAGCGTCCAAATAGATTTTCGACGCTAAAAAGGCAACCCTTTAGCGTCAAACAACTATTTCGACGCTAAAGGTGTGACTTTTAGCGTCCAACTAGATTTTCGACGCTAAAATTTGGACGCTAAAGGTCCATTTTCTTGTAGTGTTTGAAAGTTCGTAATTAACTTAAGTTCTGACCCTATGCGAAATTAAATACAATAATCATGACAAGTCCTGATTACTGTAACTATGGAATTCTAACAGGCAACTACAATATCAACCAATAATATTATAACCCTAAAATATTAATTCAGTACAAAATATAAATGCAGAAAATAAATAAACATCACATAAAATCAACACAATATTTTGGTGACAAAGTGGAAAACTCGTTGTAGACACCGCGACGCGGTCCGGGCTCGCGGCCCATTCGGAAGCACGGAGTAGCCCGCGGGGGACTAAACCGGAGAAATAAAATGGAGTCGCCACCCAATGTAAACTGGGAAATGATTCAAGGTCGCACTCACCCCTCGCAAGGGAAAACCTCAAACCGTTGGGTTCAGAATGGCCCCTTACTTATGCCGATTGTAATGAACGGATTTATGTAATAATATAACCAAGTCTTATGCAGAACATGCAAAAATAATTCAAATGACATACAAGTTTGCACACCATGAACATTAATGTAAGTGAAAACAAATGCATGATTCTAAAAACATGTTAATCAGGAAGTGCGGCAATGACAATAGAAACGTTAACAATAATGGCAGATAATTAAGCACATGATGCAGAAAGGAATAACTAAAGAGACGAGCATGCATAAAACATGATAAAGGAATCTGTCCAGTATGTGCGCGTTCGTGTAGCATTCGGAAACGTGTTCGAACGGAGTGAGGCAGAATGCACGCGTTCGTGTAGCGTTCGGAAACGCGTTCGAACAGGATGGGATGTTATGCATGACAACACATAATGCATGTGTTCGAGTAGCGTTCGTAAATGCGTTCGAATGGGGTAAGGCCGAATGCATGGGTTCGAGTAGCGTTCGTAAACGCGTTCGAACGGAGTGAGGCAGAATGCATACGTTCATGTGACGTTCGGGAACGCGTTCGAACGAGAATATAAAAACGAAATCGATAATGACATAAACACATGCATGAGTATTTCTCAAGCGGTAGGTGGAGTTGTATCTCAAGTACAGACCGCACTACCGTCCATTCGGATTCGGCTACGAAATTTACGTATGGGTTTCCATCCGATATACCGTAAGGGATAACACACAATCATTAATCTCAATGTTATAGATAAGGAAATTTTCTGAAAAAAAATATTATTTGTGCATGAAAAATATGTAGGGCGTTCGAACGCCCGACGAACGCGAAGGAAAAAAATCTGAAATTTCGTAAGAACGTTCGAACGCGTATTCAAACGCAAGTCTTCTGCCTAAGAATGTTCGAACGCGTATTCAAACGCAAATCAAACGCAGACCTTCTGACTTAGTTCATTCGAACGCGTCCTAAACGCAACTCGAACGCAAACTCTCTGGAATTATTTCGTTCGAACGCGTTCTCGAACGCTATACGAACATGAACTCTTTCGAATACTTCGTTTGAATGCATTCTTGAACGCAATACGAACGTACACAGACTGGACAGTCTCGTTCGAATGTAGATACGAACGCGACACTAACGAATTAGTTCTGGAATAGTTTATCAACTGAAAAGACTTAGCTTAATTTAAGTATTCATAATATTAACTTAGTAAATCATATACTGAATCACAATAATCTTGGTAGTATAGATTTAAGTTATTATTATGGTGTTCAATTATCACAAGCATACACATAGTGATAAAGTTGAAAATTAATTGTGTGTTGCATATTTGGGTGAGAATTTAAAGTGTAAGTTTACACAAGTAATTTCATTCAATCTTGATTGACACATACACATATCGAATATTGTATTATGAAATTGAAAGTGAAATAATAAAGTTTGAATTTCTAAGAGATTCTGTTGAGGAAGTGTTTAAGGATATTCTATAAAAAAGGCGATAAGAGCCTAAGTGGTCAAGGACTTAAGTGGTTACTCCGGACCCTCCTCGTCCTCTGGGAATATTCCTTATCTATTTTTCATAAGAAACCTTAGTCAAAATTCAAGGACTTGTGTTTATTGGTACTTCTGTCCAATAGAACAACAAGTGGAAACTAGGTATATCATTTGAACAAGATCATTTGTTGATCGCTGTACAATTTGTCTTTAGTAGACTTATTGACTCTATTGGTTTTCCTAATTACATGTGGCTAGCGGAAATATCACAGTACCGGTCTCTCATGGAGAGAAACCGGAAAAATTTGGTGGGGCAAACTTTAAACAGTGGCAGAGCAAAATGTTGTTCTCCCTGACAACTATCCAGTTGGCTAATTTCCTTAAAGATCCTCCGGGTCCTGTGGAGGGTGGATCAGAAACAGCCAAGGAACTGCAAGAACAGACATGGCTGTCTGGAGACTTCTTGTGCAAGAACTACCTTTTGGGTGGACTTGACAATACTTTGTACAATATGTACTAAGGTATGTCTTATGTGAAGATTCTCTCGGAATCTTTCGAGAAGAAATATAAAATTGAGGATGTCAGTCAAAAGAAATTTATCGTTGGTAGGTTCATGGACTACAATATGATATATTCAAGAACAGTAATGTCTCAGTTGGGTGAACTGCAATTGATCATTAATGAAATACTGGATGAATGAATGAAACTCTGTGAGACGTTTCAAGTTACCACCATAATTGAAAAGTTCCCTCCATCATGGAAGGACTTCAGGAGCTATCTGAAACACAAAAAGAAAAAGATGAGCCTTGAAGACCTTGGAGTTCGATTGAGGATCGAATAGGACAACGGAAAGTCCGAAAAGGCCAGCTACAATACTATGGAGTCTAAGGCCAACATCGTTGAGGATTGAAATAATAGCAAGAAGAGAAAGAACAATGGAGCTGATTCTTCCCAAGCGAACATGAAGTTCAATATGAAGTGCTACAACTGTGGAAAGAGCGGTCATATGACAAAGGACTGCAGAAACAAGAAGTCTCAGGACAAGGGCAAGGAAAATGAGGCCTATGTCGCTGAAGATGAGCAGTTAACTGATGAGATTTCAGAAATGAACCTCTCAACAGTGGTAACTGAAGCCAACTTGGTTGGGAATCTTAGAGAATGATGGGTAGACACTGGGGCTACTCGTCATATATGTGTTGTTAGCAAGATGTTTTCCTGGTATCAGAAGGTCGATGGTGGCGATCATCTGACTATGAGAAACTCGTCTTCCTCTAGAGTGGTTGGACAAGGCACAATGGTTTTGAAGATGACATTCGGAAAGCAACTTACATTGAAGAATGTTTTACATGTTCCAGATATTCAGAAGTACTTGGTCTCGGGTTCTCTCCTTAGCAAGAATGGCTTTAAGCTTGTATTTGTTTCTGACAAGTTTGTATTGACCAAAAATTATGTCTATGTAGGAATTGTCTGAGAATGACAACGTCATGATACAACTCAATGTCAGTTGCGACGCTTTTGTAACAGTATCATGACTAGTCATCCTAAGGTCTATTACGTCTTTACCATATTAAAAAATATATTATATTATAGAAACTACTTATATTATTCATAATAAAACATTTTTACAGTAGTATTCTCAAATAAATACAACCGAGAATTGGCGCTCTGAGCACCAACCCCAACAGATCTTCCTCCAGGTTGTAAGCCATTGGGCTACAAATGGATATTCAAACGGAAGATGAAATCGGATGGATCAATAGATAAGTACAAGGTAAGACTTATCATAAAAGGTTATAGATAAAATAAATGCATTAATTACTTTGACTCATATTCACCAGTGACTCGTATCACATCGATAAGAATGCTCATAGCCAAATGAATGTAAAGATGACATTCTTGAATGGTGAATTGGATGAAGAGATTTACATGGAACAACCAGAAGGGTTTAATATTCCTGGACAAGAACAGAAGGTGTGCAAACTTGTAAAATCCTTGTATGGATTAAAACAAACACATAAACAATGGCATGAGAAATTTGACAAAGTGATGTTGTCAAGTGGGTTCAAAACCAATGAGTGTGATAAGTGTGTGTATACCAAATCAACTCAAAAATGATATGTCATTGTGTGTCTCTACGTAGATGATATGCTGATAATTGGTATTAATCATGAACTGATTCAGTCTACCAAGAAAGTGTTATCCTGCAAATTTGACATGAAAGATTTGGGAGTAGCTAACCTAACTCTTCATCTATCAAAGAATACTGGCTCAAGCATATCACAATTAAAGTACTCGAGAGTCATCGGAAGTCTGATGTATCTCACGAGTTGCACACGACCTGATATCGCTCAAGCTGTGAACAGACTTAGCAGATATACGAGCAATCCATGACATAACCACTGGAAAGCCATAGTAAGGAATCAAAGTTCATAGCATTAGAAAAAACAGCGGAAGTAGCAGAATGACTTAGAAACTTCTTGGAGGATATTCCTAATTGGCCCAAACTGGTGCCATCAATTAGCATACATTGTGATAGCCAATCAGCTATTGAGAGAGCCCAAAATACAATGTATAATGGTAAATATCGACACATACGTCAGAGACATAATACCATACGTCAACTGCTCTTAAGTGGCATAATATCGATCGATTATGTTGAGTGGAAGGAAAACCTAGCGGATCCACTAGCAAAAGGTTTACCACGAAAGCAAGTTGAGAAGTCATTTAGGGGAATGGGCTTGAAGCCTATAAATTAAGAATTGTCACTGTGGAAACCCAACCTAGCTGACTGGAGATCCCAAGATCTAGGTTCAAAAGAGACAACTAAAACTTTGTGCAATTCAAAACAAGCACTGAAGAGTTTTGTACTCTTTCCCATTCCGATAATGACGCCGAGTGCTGTCTGTCAAGGTTAGGATAAGCTGAGGCTTTTAATGATCACTATATTAGGAGATGAGTCTTAATGAGGGTAAAAGTAGATTATCTCTTCATAGTAGATCACCTATTTCAAGTAAGAAGTGAGGCCGCTTCCATGGGATTTTGCAGGCTGATTTCCCTAAAGTGCTTGATGAATCCAGGACCGCTGTTCAGGGCCGAAATGAACACAACCGTAGAACGAGAAATGGTCAAAGTAAAGATGTGTGTTGGCAATTGTCTTGGTTTACACCAACGGCAGAACAGTTCAAGACTATGGGTCACTGGTTTGCCAAGTAAATCCGATTGTCATTCACTAGGAAAGGTTCAAAGCGAAAGCTACCTATTTCGATGCTGCTTTAGTTCACGGAAACTCTCTCAAGTGTCTGAATGTATATTTAGAAAATTTTGGGGGATTGTAGTAAATTCTCTAAATTATTGTATTTGGATGGATGAGAGACATGTCCTTTGGATGGTACCCAAGGGGACATGTCCTCCGATTTAGAAGAACATTCATTGGGCTCCAAATGGTGCATGGAAGGGGTATAACTCTTGGGAGGGTTACACCTCAAACCAAATGGTGCCCTTAAAGCACCATTTCATGACTATTTAAAGGGTTTTGGAGGTTCATTCTAAGGATCCATAGATGAAAAACACACTTGAGTCTCATCATTTCGTTTTTTTATCAGAGAGAGTTGCCCACCATTTCTTAATTCAATATATTCTTAAGGAGTGTCCCTTGGAGACAAGGAATCCACGTTATCATGGGAGAACATTAGCCACAGAACCCGTAGAGCACCGAGACATGACTAATAAGTTCTTAATGACAGAGATTTATCTCGACTTGGACTGCAAGATTCATCATTTTTATCAGGTTTTTCATGTTCTCAAAGTTTAGGGTTTATGCATGGTGTAGATCCACTTCTAGTTTATAGATTTGATTGGTTAAAGCATGTTTGTTTTATGTTTAATGGCACAAATATTCCAACAGGTTCTGATTTATCCTATTTGTTTATTACTGTCAAACTTTGAAAATACAATTATTTCTCACACTTAAATATTACATAATATTCTTGGAAACTGTCCATACATAAATAAAATAATAAATGAAACTGCATATTGCATAATATTCTTGACTCAATATATAATATTCTTGGAGGAAGTGTCTGAGTTTAAATTGGGTTGTGAAATTGAGTTTTAATTAAGTTATGAAATTGTCTTTTAATTTAGGTTATGAAATTTGGTTTAAATTGGGTTTAAAACTAGTTATGAAATTAGGTTAAAATTGGGCTTTAATGTGGGTTTAAAACTGGTTATCAAATTGGATTTTAATTTGATTTCGAAATTGATTCTAAATTTGGTTCCCAAAACAGATTACAGTCCGGTTAAATGGTTCGGTTCTGATTTCATCCATGACTCGGATTTTAACCAATTCTGGGTAGAACCGGAACCGATGCTCGGCCTTAGATACAATGTTTCAACTCGGTTTGAATCCCTCCCAATGTACCAAAAAAACTTACACGAGATGGGTGCACCACATCACCGACGGACAAGAAAAAAGTTGGTTGGTAAATGATTTTTCGCTAAATATTTCTGACGGATCCACCCAACCTTAAGTTGGGTCCCCATTCCCACCCTTCGGTTGGGCCCAGTATAGGCCCACACAATCTCCTTTAATTTGATACAAATGGGTGGCTAGGGCAGAGACTCTCAATCATAGTTTATATGTATTTTTCATTTTTAGTGCTATTTTGGAAAGAAAAAAAAGTTAAATGGTATTTTTACTTTATTGTCCTATCATGGAAGAATTTTACTATGAAATAGTGGTATTATATCACTCATGTAATAATTTATAATATCTTGTCATGCGTTCTAAAATAGTAAAAACCAATTAAATAAATGATAATTATATCCGATACAACTTCACATGATTGGTTGGTGATACCATCCTTTCATGATGATAAAATAAAACAAATAATATTTAAGTGTTTTTCGTTTTTGTCATTCTACAAATATATTTTGTCCAAATAACATTAATCATGGAATTTTTTTTTTTATAATATAATGGTGGTTTCACATCATTCATGTAATAATATAATTTGTCAACATACAAAAATATTAAAAACTAACAAAGAGATGATATTTATATTTAATATATTGTTGTCATGTCATTATTAGTTGGTGGTATCATATCACTCACATCTCTATCGTATAACCATGATGTATAGAAGAAAAAATTATAGAATACAATGATGGTATAGGTACTGTATTATTCATATAACAATCCAATTAAAAATACAACAACAATCAAACAAGTATTAGTTATATTTAATACAATTATACATATCATGTATTTATTAATTTATGATATCACGTCATCCATATTTTTATATATCAAAGAATTACTCGTTTAGATGACATATGATGACTTTTTTACCGCATGAATTTCTAGGGTTTTTCCTTCCATTTACGACAGAGATTAATAATGCAATGAATAGCTAGGACCCGACTAAAGGTATGCATGACGAAAAAACCCGGGTTCCATCCGGCCAGCCCCACCCCGCCCAGGATAAAAAAAAAAAAAAAAAACATGGTCAGTCCTTAGAATTATATTTGGCCCAGCCAGGCCCGAGCTTATAAAAATAATATATTTATATTTATATTAAAAATTCGGACAAGATAAAACCCGACCCGATAATAGCTCGGGCCGAATTTTTCCCAAACTTGGACCTAAATATTACTTATCGGGTTCGGACCGGACTTATCAAAATCCAGACCCGACCCGACCCGACTCGGCCCATAGCCATACATAGCCAAAGGATGGCCACACCACAATTTCCACAGAGAAAAACCTTTGCGGGAATATCCTTTGTCCACGTCCTTAAAAACTTGTTCGTCAAGAAAACGAAAAGCGAAATTTTCTCATTGCTTTTCTAATTTTTTTTTTTTTTTTTTGTTTCTTAATCCATTAATGAGTTACAAATTTTCTCAACACACACACATATATATATATATATATATATATACTCACTCAATTGACACATAACTCATGATAAAAAAAACCCGGGTTCGGGATTAAAAAAATACGGGTCGAGCTTTAAATTAGAGGCCCGGCTCAGGTTCGGAACTCAAAAAATCTGGTCTGAGCTTAAAAAAAAAAAAAAAATATATATATATATAATTTTGTATATTAAAAAAATCGGACAAGATAAAACCCGATCCGATAACAATTCGGACTGGATTTTTCCCGAACTTGGACCTAAATATTGCTTTTCAGGTTCGGACTGGATTTATCAAAATCCAAACCTGACCAGACTCAGCCCATAGCCATACATAGCCAAAGGATGGCCACACCACAATTTCCACAGAGAAAAACCTTTGTGGGAATATCCTTTGTCCACGTCCTTAAAAACTTGTTCATCAAGAAAACGAAAACCGAAGTTTTCTCATTGCTTGTTCTAATTTTTTTTTTAGTTTCTTCATCCATTAATGGGTTACAAATTTTCTCATTCACTCATAATATGTGTTCTCACACACACAGATATATACACACATTCACTCAATTGACACATAACTCATGGTAAAAAAATTCGGGTTCGGGATTAAAAAAATATGGGTTGGGCTTTAAATTAGAGGCCCAACTCAAGTCCGGAACTCAAAAAATCTGGGCCCGAGCTTAAAAAAATTATATATATATATTTGTATTAAAAATTTAGGCATGATAATGCCAGGCCCGAGGCCGGAGCCCCAACCCAGGCCGGACTTTTATCGAATCCAGACTTTTCATGTTCTCGAATTTGCTATTAATTCCCAAACTCGAGCCGGACTTATCAAAGTCCGGATCCAGCCAGTCCATTGCCACTCCTTGACATAAGATGCCAATTGAGTAAGTGTGATATTAACTTCCATTAAGTAATATTTTTAGCTGTTATCGACTCATGACTAATATAATAATTTAATAATTCACAAATTTATAAGATAATAATTTTTTTTTAAAAAAAAAACACATATAGGTCACTTGATATATAAATTATCTTTATACATAAATTTAAATAATATACATGACTTAGAAACTATTTAATAAGACTAATTACATTCATCAATTTGATTAGGGTTATTTACGTTTTACCACTAAAGTTATGATAAAATAACAATTGGATACTATGAATATTAACATATTACACTTTACTACTAAACTTATATAAAATTTAACATTTGACTACTTTTCCATCCAAACCATTAGTTGACCGTCAATTTACCTTTAAAAAGACTGTTTTATCCTCAAAAAAATAAAAGTGAAAATTATAATTATACTCTTTTAAAACATATCTAAATCTTATATATAACAATAAAAAAGATGCAATCAACAATCTCATTTATAAAAATACTTTAGTCTCCACAAAATAAAGAATTTAATTTACCTAATAATTAACATTCTCATAATATCCAAAATACTTTAAAGTATAACAATAAAATAGATGTACTAAATAATAATTAATTCTTTGTTCAATTATATTCTTGGCAGCGGAGGGTAGCAATAAAGACAATGAGTAATCGTACTATCAATATATTTTTTAGTTTTTATTTTTGTTCTTCCTTTCGTAATAATAAAATTACCCTTAAATTTTTTTTTAGAATATTTATCATTTATAATAATTTACGGGTTAAGACTCTTTTATCCTTACGATGTCAGCATGATGTAATGGTTAACTGACGATCAACTAACGAATTATTAATATTCATAGTATCCAATTATTATTTTATCATAACTTTAGTAGTAAAACGTAAATAACCCATTTGATTAAATAGACAATCGAATGTTATTTTGCATTTAGTTAAATAAATACATAGTAATTTGGTAACCAGGCAATACAATATGTTTTTGTTAAAAAAATGAAGCTTGATAAATAAATTTTTTATTAATTACTTATATAAATTTATCAATTTATCTACATTTTTATGGTCCGAAAAATATAATTTATTAGGGTTTAACTTACACACTCGATGTTTTATTTTTTAATCTTAAGAGGATCGTTCGTGACGCCATAGTTGTATCTTTAGCCCCTTGGTAAATTGAGATTTTGAGATAAAACAAAGCAGGAAAAAAAAAAAAAAAACCTAACTAGCTACTAATAGTCTAATATTAACTAGTTTGAAATCTGCGGGTTATTTTAAATAAATTATACCTTAATTAGATTTTAATTCCAATAATAAATAATTCATTTTTTAACTTAAATTCCTACTTGAAATAGAAATCTAAGAATCTAAAAAATAATGAATCACTATTGAATCTTGATAACAAAGATGAATATGAAGACTAATGAAAAATAAAAGTGATATTAATAACATTTTTAAACAAAATTAAGAAAAAGTTCAAAAATTTGTACTAACCTTTCGATCATATAAAAATACCTCTATCATATAAAATGATTCCTATAATACCGCACCAAATGAATTACTATTATTCTTCATCAAAAACGCTAACTAAAGATTATCTTATGGATGAATTGAAATTAAAAAGAATATAAACGTTTACTACTCAAAAAAACTACAAAGAAGCAAACACTCATCACACAAAAATTTCTCGGACTCATCTCCTGTACTATCAATTATCTATCTCTACACAAGAATTTGCCTAGGTTGGAATTAATTACCATCTCTACCCTATAATTTGCTAAGTAAACTGGAAATATATGTAAAATTCCATTACATATATTTGAACCAAATTTCACAAAACACCCCTTCCACCTTTTATATTCAATTATAACTAAAATTTATTCAATTATTACATTTCCTAAGATTAAGGACCTTTTACATTTAATTTCAAAATCAGCTAAAATTTATTCATTTATTACATTTCCGAGAGCAATCCTTTTTTTTTTTTTTTTTCCAGTTAATTAAGGGAAATATATATACACAGCTTTATTTCATACAAAATTAAGAGAAATCAGCCATGCGTGCAATTTATTACTCCACCTTCTTCTCCTTCTCCTTCTCCTTGTTCTCCTCTTCGGTCAAAACCTTGCTCTTCAATTTCTTGATTACCTTCTCATTAAATCTCCTTGATTTCACCTTCGTCGCCTCCCCCCAACTCTTTATTTTATCCCCATACTTTTGATATATCACTGGAACTGTCATGCCCAACACAGTACCTGCAACAATTAAGCCCTCGTATTAATTTCTTATTCATTTTATGTGAAAATTAAAACAAGAAATATATTATATATATATATATATATACATACACGTGTAAAGAAGCGTAATCAGATCAGTAAGTGTTCCCACATATGATAGCAATAACAATCCAGCCACAATTTGAGCAAAAACAAACCACTCTCTTTCAACACTCGCATGAAACATCCATCTTATAAATTCTTCAATCACTACTCTAAATGAATTCCCAACCTCCAAAGCTGACCTCTCAGAAATCTCCAAAGCTGACAAGTTTGGTGGTTCTCTACACGAAAATTCCTTAATTAAATGAAAGGAAATTTAAAAAGAAAAAAAGATTATATGGGTGATTAAATGAGGGATAAATCTTACTTGCCGATGAGTCTGATTATGTTTCCAAAGAGAAAGGTGAAAGAAACAATGAACATGGCAACCCATGAAGCTACAGTGACAAACTTAAATTGATAGACTTCCAGCAGTACCCAAATAGCTGTTGAAGCCATGAGAAGGGTGAAACTCAGTATCTTTCTTCTCCATAAGAATAAATCTCTTACAATACCTGACGTGGCAGCTGGTACTTCTGCTGTATGTTGTGATTGTGAAGACGATGCTTCTTGACCATCCATACTCTTTTAACAACTATGTATATGAAGATATATAACTTGCAACTAATGTGATTATAAGTTTTATGTTTGGTTGGTTTACTTGTATATTTTCTGGCTCCATGTAAAGGATGCTTGTCGGGCTACACCCGTTGTAACGTGGAGGCCATGCAGTCACTGTTGTGGCAGCTCGTTTTGGTTAGTTTAGATCATGCAATGCCACATATTGTTTATGACACCAGTCCAATCTATCTTTGAAGTTTCCTCTTATTCCGACAATTCTGAATTATGCCACCGCTTTAGCAATCAGCAAATTGTAGAAAGCTTATAAATGGGCTCAAATTTCAACTACTTTTATTGGACACTCAATTTTACTAGCCCAGCCCTGCCTCCAATATTATGGGCCTCGCCTCATAGGAACTCAAAATTAATCCATTTCTGACTAAACCCCGTTTTGAAGAAACAAAACAATACTAGCACACGACGGGAATGTACTTAGAAGACTCCAATGACCTCCAAACAAAAGACTCGTACATTATCATTATGTGATTTATGCTTACTACTTTCGTTATTTCATTTTCTTGTTTTTCGTTTTGGTTCAGTTATGTAAATTGTTGCACTAGCAAACCATTTCTACTATCAACAGTTAATCAAACACAAAACAACAAGATTGATCTGAAATTGATGAACCAAAACGGAGCACAAAACACTAATTTTGAAGAAAAAAACATCAGTTGTCAATCTGTATTGACTCACTAAGACTATCGTTACAGATTACAAGAGGAGATGACAAAAGCAATTCACAAATGAGCTCTCTCGATGATCCTAAGGTTGTCTCTATGCTCAACTTTTTTATATGCTAACATTATCATATGGGTTGCTGTCATGTCACTGTGGTGAATATCACTCCTACCTCCTTGGTTGATACTGTTGACGGCTGATTTTCGTCTCAGGGGCGATAAGGGAATACTGCTCTCGGGACAATCCTCCCTCAATAGTGAATTTGTTTGGTTATGAGATACCAAAAACAAACTTAGTGGAAGGCGGAAAAACACACAGATTGACAATGAGTATTAACGTGGTTCGGCGGATTGAATCCAACCTACGTCCACAGGCACAAAACGGTGGGGGTTGTTTTATTGCCAAAAACTGACTCGGCCGACCTGTTTTGAATAAGGTCGGCGTATGGCCAAACAGTTGAAAGATGTTACAATTGCTATTTTTCTATTGTTACAAGCTGCTATTCGGAGCATCCTCTTAAACATGAGACTACCCTCCCCTTTATATACTCCTCAAAGCATGATATTGTTCTTCCCACTTGCAATGCTTCTCATAAGCTGCCTGACCGATTTGACGGGTTCTCTGCCCTAGGCCTGACCTTGCCGAAAGTAAGCCTGCAGCCTGACGGTTCTGTCACATCAACTCTGTTTTCTCCTCTGCCACACGCAACAATAATGGTGACAGCCTGGACGGTGCTTCCGAGAGATGACACGTGTAAAGGAAAATCATAAACTCTAGGTTTCTGTCGGTTGCCAAGTGGTCGGCCAAATAACCTGCCGAGCTTCCCAAAATCACTTCTGCCATGGCCCGAGCCACCCGAACTTATCACTCTGTTCCAAGGACTGGATGGACCTGATCTGACTTCCCGACCTAATGTGGTCGGCTGCAGCTCTGATGTGGTCGGCTTCTGAAAACTGTACCGAATCATATACTCTGGTCGGCCAAATTCGGGAGATTGTGTCCGGACTCTCCGTCGGGCCGAGGAGTGGCTAATACTTTCCTGAACATATGTCCTTTTTGGAAAAAAAAGGAAATTTCATCTCTGCCTCTGGCCGCACTGTTCAATGCTCTTGTCGACATACACCATCAACAAATACTATTAACACTCTGACCCAGTAACTTTCTAAACTTAACAAAAAAGACCATGAGAGTTTGCAGGCAAATCCATTAACATACATACTCTTTTTCCACAACAATTGTAAAATCATCTCTCAAAATATCTCTCAATCGCTCAAGCGAACACATTGAAACATGTAAAACAACTGTGTTTATATATTTTTCAACTTTAACTTCTCTCGACTTCTCTCTGTGAATTCTATACAAAGCGGCCCCTCTGGTGCTCCTGCATCATTAGCTAGTATCAGTCATGAAGTTATGAAATGACTACAAAAGAATGCAAAGAAAATAGAGAGGATAAAAGAATGCGGATACAAGGATTCAAATTCTTCATTAATTTCTGTTGATGATGAAAATCAGACATAATACATCAAACAGCCGGTCAGGGACAGGGAAGGAATTTCCTTTCTTCCAAAAAGGATGGATATTCAGAGAAGTGTTAGCCACTCCTCGGCTCGGCGAAAAGTCTAGACATAATCTCCCGGATTTGGTCAACCAGATTACGGGATTCGGTACGAAATCCAGAAGCAGACCACATCAAATACGCAGCCGATCATATTAGGTCGGGAAGGCAGATCAAGTCCATCCGGTCTCTGAAACGATGTGATGAGTTCGGCTAGCTTAGGCCAAGACAAAAGTGATTGTGGGAAGCTCAACAAGTCGTCTGGCCGACCACTTAGCAACCGGCAGAAACACCGACAGAAGCTTTGAAAATCTGGTTTCCTTTACACATGTCATTTCCCGGAAGCACCCGCATGGCTATTGTCATTAGGGGTGGGCAAAAAAACCAACCGAACCGAACCAAACCGCAAACCGAACCAAACCGGACCGAATTTACGGTTTTTTCTAACGGTTTGGTTTGCGGTTCGGATTGGCCCACCCCAAACGGTTTACGGTTCGGTTCAGGAGCTAATCCGAACCGCACCTGTTAAACCGAACCGAACCGTTATATTAAAAAATTATATATTTTTATTAAAAAAATTGTATTTTTCTTTTAATTTTATTAGTATGTTAATATTTTTATTCTTAAATTTGTTGTTAATATATTATTTATTAATACTTTTGTTCTTCAATTTATTTGTTAATACTTTTATTCTTAAATTTTTTGTTTTATGGTAGCATCATTATTCTTGAAAGTAAGATGTTGTATTTGTTTCTTAATTAGAATGATGATAACATTATTATTCGAGGTATTTTTTAAAAAATACAAGAATTAATTGTGCCGCATTTTTTTCAATCTTTATGAAGTGCATGTGTGTCCTGGAGTCACAGCTTACACCCTAGCACTTCATACTATTTGTTTAATAGACTAGTTTTTTTTTTTTTTTCACTTAAGTTGGATAAAAATTTGTTTTAAATATAATAATCTGTAAACCGAACCGAACCAATCCGTAAATCGCTGGTTTAAAAAATTTCAATCCGAACCAAACCGTTATTGAATGGTTTGCTTTGAGAGGTAAAAAATCAGAACCGTAAAATATGGTTTGGTTCGGTTTTTAGCAAAAACCGAACCAAACTGAACCGCGCCCACCCCTAATTGTCATCACTAAATGCGTGTAGCAGTGAAGGGTCAGATTGATGCGATGAGATGTCAGAGGATAGGCTTACTTTCGGCGAGAGCAGGCCTAGGGCAGATAGCTATTAAATCAGTCAGGTGCCACGCGGAATACTCTGCAAAAGGGGAACATCAAACCGCCTCATCCAAACCGCCTCATTCGCAGTATACAAGGAGAGGTGTGTGTACAGATTATGGGAGATTCACTTGATACAGATTAGCGAGAGTTCACTGTAAACAAATTGTAAACACCTTGGCCATGTAAACAACTCGGTTTCCACACCAACCGACCACCAAACAGGTCGGCCGAGCCCTTTTCAGTAATAAAAACTACCATCCATTTTGTGCCCGTGGACGTAGGATGGACTCGATCCGCCGAACCACGTTAGCTCCCTGTGTTAATTTGTATTCTTTTCGACTTCCACCGAAGTTTGTTTTTGGATTCTTCCATAACCAAACAAATTCACTGCTGAAGGAATGTTGAATCCCGAGAACAATAATCCCCTTATTGTCCCTGAGATGAAAACCAGCCGTAAATAATTTCCGAAGTTTTTTTAAGCTTCGGTTCGGTGTTCTCTGATTCATGATGCTTTCTACTTTTATTTTTTAGTTTGTTTGTCACTTTTACTTTTATTACTTTTAAATAGTTCAGATTGCAAATGGACGCGAAAGAGGTAGTAAAAATAATTTTCAAATATTTTAATAAAATTTGTTACACCAATTAGAGTATAAAAGAATTAAAAATATATTTAGGTTGCTCACTCATTACATTTTCTATATATAAAAAAAGATATGGATAGCTCATGAGGGTTTTTTTTAGCTTGTTTGTCACTTTTACACGCTAACTTTTATGCTATTTAATGTTTAAAAAATAATAATAATATAATGCCTATCTATGAATATGGTACATGCTAAACTTCATATTGATTGTACATTATTTGTACTAATCCCTTAATTGACAAAAAATCATGATATGCTTCAGTTCGTAAGCTCTACGGCTGGCATTACTCATACGAAAAGAATACAAATACTACTACAAAATTCAAGGAGCCCAATTCAAGTAATTATTCAATTGATTATATATTCTGTCAATGGGTGTCTTAAACTCCTAAAAGATGCTAAAATCGTTGCTGCTGAAATGACAAATCTTTGATTATGAAACAAGTATCCGGAGTTGGGGTGAAACTAGTATTAATTCTTCTGAAGTCTGTTAAATAATTTTTCTCAATCTGTTGATAATAAAAAGAAATATAACCCAAGAAAATTATGTGTGATATGAACAAGCAGGGAGATAATACTGAAACAATTCAAGTGTGATCGTGAAATTGGAAACAGAGTGCAATTGCAAAAGCCCCATTGAAACTTTGAACGAATGTTGAACGACACTGAATTGGCAATAGAGAAAGTTGTAAAATCAAGACGTAACTAAAGATTGATTATGGGCACATTATGAGAATTTGACATCACATGCGTGAGCATATTGCAGCATGTGTAGTTTAATATTTTGTTTAATTTTTATAGATCTGTCCTTGGAATGCATTCAACATGCAATTGGTGACTTGCATATCAAAAATTCCTTTTAATTGTTTGACTTTATGAGATGAATGAATTATTAATGTATTTATTTATGTACCAAGAGGCTAGCAAGCTATAGTTCCCCTCACCCTGTGCTGTCTTCTAAGAATTATGCAATTGTGAAGCAGCTAGCTAGATTGGAATGGATTCTTAATTCCATTGAATCATTTTCAGTAATGAAGATTTAGACTGTGATAAAATCTAAGACCGACTAGATCGATCGCAAGGTAAGGTCACCGCATATTTCAAGCTGAAATGTCTATGAATTGCGGGCGAGTCTCCTCCATTTCTTGACAAGCCAAGAAACCTTGATGTTGCTCAACTTTCACTAATTTTTACCATTGAATTTTTTGGTGTTAATGTTCCCATTCCTTTTATAATATTCACCAATCATTTTCTGTCCGAAAATTGACGACTTTATGTAACTTATTAAATCCCAATTCAAGTTATTTACACTGAATAACGAAGCAGATGCACATTAAATATTTGATAGGCAATGTCATAGCATGGAGTAAGAATAAAAATATCAATAACTGGAGGGAAAAACAGAGAGGAGAAAAATGGAAGATCCAAACTATCCTCCCTTTGTCTTCGGTTCTTGCTTCCTCTGTTACTGTCCATGTGCTATTGATCCCATATAATTAATAACTTCAACTTCATTAAAACCTTCTGTTGTCTTGATTTAATTTCCCTAATTATTATGTAATTAATTTACTTTTTTAAAAAAGTCAATTACATACACATATTGCCATTAATGATGATCCGTTCTCGGCTGCGCCTTTCCCGCTTCTTACATCTTTCTCCCTTCTCGCCGCCACCACCACCACCGACGACACATTTTCAATATAACAAGCAACTTCTAAGAAAATAAAATTTATTTTATTGGGCGGTTTCCCCCGGTTTCAAAAAATTATAGTCAATTTACCAACTTGTGAGGTTTTAATATTAATTTAATTTAAAGCTAAAATGAGTTGTGAAAGTGTATAGAGTTGAGCATGAAGTGCGCCGCAATTGAACAATCATGCATTGATCTTCGTGTCCATGCTGGCACTACTGTTATGATCTTCATTCTTACTTCTTTTTATTTATATAAGGAAAAACCCACCTTAAGGCCCCTGTACTCTCAATGTTTTTTACATTACACCCCTGTACTAAATTTTCTACACATTGCACCCTTGTACTCTCAATGTTTTTTACATTGCACCCCTGTACTAAATTTTCTACACATTGCACCCCTGCACTCTAAAAAAATTGACATTTCACCCTTATTTTAACGGCAAGTTAACAGAGTTGAGAAATATTCTGACATCACCCACCCTTATTTCGGATTGGACTGAGCAAATTTTTTTACTTTGAAGTTATGCTAGGGCGCATAACTATATGTTAGGGCGCATAAATATTATGCTCCTTTTGATACATTCAAAAATCCAACTAATTTATTGCAAAAATTAGATCAAAACTACGATCTTGGAGTGTTATTAATGAACAACAAAAAACAAACAAAGATGTTTCACGGTTATCAGACATCATTCCTAAAGAACGACAACGGGTATTACATGTCATGCGTGCACATTTATAGCAAACACTTATTTTTTTAGCTCTTCTCTTTTTAGCATAAGTGCTTCTTCTTAAACCAGGCATATATGACACAAATAAGGGTGGGTGATGTCAGAATATTTCTCAACTCTGTTAACTTGCCGTTAAAATAAGGGTGAAATGTCAATTTTTTGAGAGTGCAGGGGTGCAATGTGTAGAAAATTTAGTACAGGGGTGCAATGTAAAAAATATTGAGAGTACAGGGGTGCAATGTGTAGAAAATTTAGTACAGGGGTGCAATGTAAAAATCATTGAGAGTACAGGGGCCTCAAGGTTGGTTTTTCCTTTATATAAAGACACCAAATTATCGAAGATTGTGTGCCATCAATCACTTGTTTACGTATTTCGATTGATTTAACTGGTATGTTTCTCTTTTGGTCCGTTCTTATTCTTTTTCTTTAAAAAACTCAAATCACATTGCTATCGTGGACTTGTTTGCTTTGGCAGAAAATACAAATTTGGAAGAAAATATTTGAGATAAAATGAGAGGAGCCATTTTCCTGCAATTTTTTATTGGGATATTGGCTTTCTTCAGTGTCTTCTGTGTTAATGCAGAAGACCCATATAGATTTTACACATGGACTATTACATATGGAACAATTTCTCCCCTTGGTATTGCTCAGCAGGTTAGTTTTTTTTTCTTTGGCTAATTTCAGCTAGCTCTGTTTTCATTTGATAATACATTATACTCCATCATACCGAAATCCTAAACTAAACATATATTTTGAATTTTAACTCAGGATCTCTTGCTTCTTATAATGTTTCTGATTTATTTAATGATTCTGTCTTCAGGGTATCCTTATCAATGGACAATTTCCTGGGCCGGCAATTGAAGCCGTGACTAATGACAACATAATTGTTAATGTTATTAATAAGTTGGACGAGCCTTTCCTCATTACATGGTTAGTGTAACTAATTATGCATTGTCATACAATCACAAAAGGATATACAAATTTTATAATCTTAATACATTGATACAATGGTGAAATTTTAGGAATGGAATTAAACAGAGAAGGACCGTATGGCAAGATGGAGTGCTGGGGACCAACTGCCCAATCCCTCCAAACACAAACTGGACATACAAGTTCCAGATGAAGGATCAAATTGGAACCTACAATTATTTCCCTTCAACAAAAATGCACAGAGCTTTTGGTGGTTTTGGTGCCGTTAATGTTGCTCAAAGGTCCGTGATATCGGTTCCATATAAGATACCTGATGCTGAATTTACCCTGCTTGTTGGTGATTGGTTTAAGAACTTTAACAGCCACAAGGTTCGTGAGAACTCACATCAAGAGAGGATTCAAATTCTGATTTATATCATTCAAGAAAAAAAAAATGGTCCTAATTTGACTTGATTAATGTTTTACAGGCATTGCAGAAAAGACTAGACGACGGCTATTCGTTGCCTGTTCCTGATGCTCTTCTTATCAATGGGAAATCCAACTCTTTATATTTCACTTGCCAAAAAGGTTCTTAAATAATTAATAACCATCTTCATCAAAAAAATTCACCATGAATAATATTGAAATAAAAAAGAAAATTTTATTGGAATCAATTCTTTCAGGAAAAACCTACAAATTCAGAGTTTCAAATGTGGGCATAGCAACTTCAATCAACTTCAGGATCCAAGGTCATACATTGACACTTGTTGAAGTAGAAGGAGCTCATTCTATGCAGGAATCTTATGAGTCGATTGATATTCATACTGGTCAATCCGTAGCTTTTTTGGTTACCTTGCACGCGTCACCAAAGGACTATTACATTGTTGCTTCAACTCGTTTCACAAAGCCAATTCTCACCACCACTGCAATTCTTCACTACGAAGGTTCCAAAACTCCAGCCTCTCTCCCATTGCCTATTGCTCCTACTTATCACCTTCACTGGTCTATGAAACAAGCCAGGACCATCAGGTACTGAACGACAATATTAATTCTTATTACATCAATAAGACCTTTAATTTCTTAATGGGTATGACTATTTGCTTATCGAGTACTTCAAAATTATTGTGTAGAACGAATCTGACAGCGAATGCAGCAAGGCCTAATCCGCAAGGATCATTCCACTACGGTACAATAAAAGTTGTGAGGACAATTATTTTGGCCAATTCAGCCACAAGGATAAACAACAAGCTTCGTTATGCTGTTAATGGGATCTCATATGTGGATCCAGCCACCCCATTGAAGCTTGCCGACTGGTATAACATTCCCGGGGTCTTCGATTTGAATACCATCAAGGACAGGCCAATTCCTGGAGCTCCTGTAAAGCTTGGAGTCTCCGTCATTGCAACTACTCTTCATGATTATGTTGAAATCGTCTTCCAGAACAATGAGACCACAGTCCAATCTTGGCATCTCGATGGATCCAGTTTCTATGTTGTTGGGTAGGCCTCTACTCCACTGCATTTTGCAAGGTCCAAATTTTCAGGACATTAAGCTATTCAATTTTAACCTGACTGACGATCTCTTTAAATTCCAGCTATGGTTCTGGTATGTGGACAGTTAACATGAGGAGACGCTACAATTTGAATGATGGTATTCCCAGACACACTGTTCAGGTAAATTGGAAACAAATGTAATCAAAAGTACCCCATGAATGAAATGCGACGTTACAAATACTAAATCGAGTAACCTGTACAATTAATTGGCAGGTATATCCGAAATCTTGGAGCGCAATATATGTATCATTGGACAACAAGGGTATGTGGAACTTGAGGAGTGCAATCTGGGAAAGACGGTATCTTGGCCAGCAATTGTATCTCCGAGTATGGAACGACGAACGCAGCCTGTATACAGAGACTGATGTTCCTCCGAACGCACTGTTCTGTGGCAAGGCCAAGCACCCATAGAAACATTAATTGGTCGTTGTTGTAACTTATTTTCTTTAATTTTTTCCCCTTATAAAGTTCAGTTACGAGAGTGTGACTGTCGAGCCAAAAAAAAAAAAAAAAACAGAACATGAGTAATTAATTAGGCTTAGAATGAGCAAATTAAGAAGAAATGTTGAATTGTTGTGTTAGCTAGATCACTTTCTAATTATGATCCTAATAAAATTTTATCTATTAGTTGCTTCCGTTTTGTTGCCTTATTGTATCCATGAACATTATTGATGCTTGAAATATTAGTTTCATTAAGTCAATTAATGTCAAGCACATTAAACATAACGTGTGCTGAATGCACATGTTAGGCAACTATAAGCTTTTTTGGATCTTCGCATGGTACTATAAACACTTTTCCATAAAATTTTGATAATCCCATTATTTATAATCTATCATTTCCAATCATTCGATTGAGGCAGCAAATCAAGAAATCTGATCAATCAAATTCGCAAGACTTTGATGTTTAAAATTGCAACAAATCAATCCTTAGCAGTGATCACATTAAGAATGAGTTTGGTAGAGAGTATTGCATTTGTTAGCGCAATGTCCGTGACAAAACAAGTTCAATTGAGTTGTAATCTTTCATGAAGATCTTTGTGCAATTGGACTGGTTTCTGGCTGCTGTGCATCAGACATACGTTCGTGGTGCGTTCGTTGCAGCGTTCTGCATGTCGTGTGACGTTAGTGGCACGTTCTCCATTGGGTTCGAATGAGAGCATTCCAGAGAGCAAATGTTCGAGGCACGTTCTTGGGGCGTTCGAACGGGGTCATTCCAGAGAGCTCACGTTCGTTGTGCGTTCGAGTGACGTTCGAACGAGTATTCACCGAAAAGGCACGTTCGTGGAGCGTTCTAGTATGCATTCGAACGCAACTGCGATCTGAACGCATTTTGGCCTTTTTCACTTTGAAAACCCTAGCCTTTTCACCCTACCTATAAATATAACCCTTAGCCACCTTCCCCAACAGTTGAAGCAATTATTTCTTGAGCCTAAATCTCTCAAAGCTTTCAACTCTCTTTGATTCCACCATTGGAGATTTCTTATCTCCTTGTCTTCTTCATTGATGATGTGAATGTTTCTTTGTTAAACATTCAACACAACTTAACCCAAATTCCCTAATCCTTTAGAGTTCTTTAGGAGGAAGTTTGGTAGTCGGAGTTCCGGCGTCAGAGGTGATACAATCTACTCAGAGACTTCAGAGGTTCTGAAGAAAACCGTGGGTCGCGGGCTTGAGGAGTTGCCTTGAGTTCTTGCAGTATAGAGGTACTTGAGTCGGTGGAGTTGCCACCATAGGTCTTGACCATCGCTGTAAGTTTTTCTCGATATAATAGATTGAGCTGGTAGCCGATATACCCGGAGTGGTTTTTGACTCGGAAGAGTTTTCCACTTCGTCACCAAAATTATTGTGTTTGATTTATATTTGCTGCTTTAATTTATTGTTATTGTTTTTATATTTGCAGCATATTTTAATTGTTGGATATTGTGGTTGCTTGTTGATTTTCATAGACACATTAATTAAGACATGTCTTAATTAATTGTGAGTAATTCCGTATAGGGTGAGAACCTTAGGCTAATCGTGAACTTTCAGCATTGAAAGTATAAACTAACTTGTAAGTTATGAAACAAACATTATAGTATAAGTTAGTATGGAAAAATAATTTTGTATTCATACAGTTCAATTTTGTGAGAGTATAAAATAATGTTAACGTTAGAATTAACTATGTGCTTGAAATAACGTATAAACGCAAACATATACGCTAACTTATAAACTCACAAACATCTTACCAAACGGTGCCTAAGTAATAGACTCTAGTCTCATATTGTCACTTGCACAAGTTACTGCAAGGATGTCCAAAAAAAAAAAAATTGAACTTGATAGGGAGAACGTAAGTGGTAGTGGATATTTTCACATTGCTCAAAGCGAATAGTAAGCCCATTGATTTGAAGCAAGTGATCTTTAACATAAGGCTGCTGGAGGAATCCTTCATAAAACTGAGAATCTACATGCTATTTGAGGAAACTGTTCCCAAAGGCTGCTTTATTTAACATTCATCACTTTATTGTAACAACACAATTAAGCGAATCTTCATGTGCCACCCTCCACGCCACCACCATGGTCTCTCTCTTCATATTTGAAAAAGGAAACCCTAAAGTTTTTTATCTAACCAAGAAAGATAATAATTTATTAATCTCCGTGTAAGATATATGCTTTTCCTTTTTCATAAAATAAAGGTAAAGACTGACATATGTAAGCACCCCAGAATCTCGCATCGGACCCTAACCATTTTTAGTTGCAATTAATGTAAAAAAACCTCTCACATTTTAGGCATTTGAAGTTTTTACAGAACTACCTTGTTCTTAAAAAAAAACATTGTACTACTTGTCTGGTATATAGTGACAGTAAATGTTTAAAATTTAAGTACTTTAATGTTCTTATCGAGTAATAAAAATAGTGATA
Organism: Zanthoxylum bungeanum; assembly: GCA_019454045.1. Lineage (NCBI taxonomy): Eukaryota > Viridiplantae > Streptophyta > Magnoliopsida > Sapindales > Rutaceae > Zanthoxylum > Zanthoxylum bungeanum. The sequence continues at coordinate 38,191 of SKCR01007802.1, forward strand.
GATGTATTACATAAATACATAATGAATACAAAATAATAGCAAAAAATGAAATACAATTTTAATATTCATGAAATACATCTATCACTATTATATATATAATACTAATAGAATCAACAGGCAGCCAACATCAAGAATAACACAAATTAAAAGTTAATATATCTCATTTTTAACCTTTGTAGTTGATACAATACCCTCATAAGTTAAAACATAGTTTAATTAAGCACACGCATAATAACATAATTAATGAAGGGGGGGAAAAGTTAAAACCTGATACTACAGCCACATTCATATACTACATACACGGCATGATTTCCACAGTAGAAACAACAAGATTAATTAGCATAGAAAGGCAAGAGAAAAGGACTTAAAAAGAAGATTATGAAAAGGTGCTTAAGGTTAAGAACCATTAGTTGTTGGAAGATCAGACCATGATAAGACTGGATTCCAGTAGCCCAATTCCCCTCCAGCAACCGGAGCCGACTCGAAAATGGTTGCTGCAGATGAAGGTGAAGAAGCAGAAGCGGCCTTGCTTAGAAGTACTCCAGGTGATGTTGAGTGATCAGCATAATAGTTATTGGTTGATGATTTGAGCCTCTGGTACAGTTCTTGAACCCCTGAGTTCTGAACTTCATGACCAATTAAGAAGCCATTTTGTTGGTATTGTTGAGCTTGATGTTGAGTGTTTTTCCAAAGTGAGCTGCAAAGCCCCATAGAAGGAATCTGCTGATGGATTAGAGGGTTCAAGACCATGGTTCCAGAATTTAGTACTGCAGCTGTTTCACCAAGTACTGGCTCCCCCTTAATGACATGAGATCCAACAGAACTAGATAATAAGGAACCTGCAGCTGGGTTAATGTTAGGGTTCTGTGAGCTGGTTCTCAGTATGGCTAGAAGCTGAGAATTCTGTGGTGAATTCCACATGATAGGGCTTGATGAATACTCATGACGATGATGATGATCTAACTCATTACCAAGACTTGTATATGCCATTGTTTTCACCTTATTGGCAGAACTTGATGATGGTGATTTTCCAAAAGAAGCAGCAGACACATGAGTTGATGCTGAGTTCTTGTTTTTCCTGCAACCACCTCCAATGGGAACATTCCTAAGGGCACCACCTTTGGTCCAATAGCGACGGCAGGTCTTACAAAAGTGACGAGGCTGGGTTAGATTGTAATTGTTGTAGTAACAGAACTTGGTGTTTGAAGAATCACAACGCGGGCACCTCAGGCTTTGGTTATTCTCCGAATTGGAGGAAGTATTATTAGTACTAGTATTTGTTGAGGGTGGTGGTGGTGGTGGTGTTGTTGTGATTGTGGCTGTTGTTGTAGTATTAGAAAGTGGTAAAGGAGAAGTTGTGGCTTCAAAAATGCTTCCACTGATATAAGTTTTCCCCTCTCCACTGATAAAACCAGCTGCTCCTAGGAGTTCTTGAATCATCTTTTTTCTTCTTAATTTTTGTAGATCTACAACAATCCAAAACCAACAAAAGCAAACAATAAGGGTGAGTCTTTTTGAGTTAAAAGGAAAAAAGCTAATTAAAGAAAGTGGATTTTGTTGTGTATTAGTGTATGTATATATGAGTGAAAGAATATAGAGGGTGCGTACATGGCTTGCCTTTGTGACTTGATCAGTTGCAAATGGCTTTGTTTGGTTTGCCGGTTCTTGTGGGAGTAAAAGGATAGAGGATGGGGAATAGGGAAGCCTTTGATATAGATATATATGATATACAGTTATGTTAAGCTTTTTTTATTCTATTTAAAATATTCTACGGATTTTGGATTTGGAATTTTGTTATACGAGTGGTTTTTTCGAGGCTTAAGATAAAAAAAAAATCATATTTCAATAAAATATTGATTTTCTTTTAACATATTAGTATAAGAGTTTAGTATAAGGAGTGAAAACTAACAATAGGATTATAAACATGTTTAAAAATAATTGTCATTAAGATAAATCTGGTACATGAAAAAAAAAAAAATTTAAGATTTCAGTGTATTGGAAATTATTTTCTTAATTTTTTTTTATACATTGTAATCTATATTTGTTAAGGACCATATTAAAAAATAAAGAAAATTTCAGTTGTTTGTCTTTTCTTTTCGCATTTAATTGTACTAGCTAGGTAACTAAGGCTAATCATATACATGTGATATTAAAAAAAAAAGGCTATTTTCTTTTTTATCAACAGTAAATTCCTAGTTTAATTTATATTAAAGTCAAAACTCGACGTGATTCACTACTACAAAACTAGTTTTTAATGATTCGACGTGAATATTCATGATTATATTGTGGAGGAGTGGATTTAAAAATTAGACAATTTTTGTTTTCTTGGAATGTCAGAGCATCATATACATATATGCGGGTGTTTTTGTAATTAAATTAGCTCCATCTTAAATTTTTTTTGAAATTGGATAAGCTCTAGTGGGTAATGCACTGTATTTGGCAATTTATAAAATCAAATGCTGAAGGAGGAGGGAGATTGTAGAGAGAAAATATAATGATAGAAGTAATAATTAAGTTTCCTAAAAGAATAATCTTTGTTGGGGGCCGAGGCTTGTGTTTATTTTATGAAGATTAGATGCTGTTCAAAACCCATGATTACGAGAGCACCAATCACATGGAATTACGCGTAAAGTTTGATGTCCCTACATCCAACACTAAAGCCACTGCCCGAGACTTTTGGCTTTTAATTTTGTGAGCTAATAGTTCAGTCCCCATGTGGCTTGGTGGTGTAGGGTCAAAGATCTCACCTTGAGATTTTGGGTTCGAATCCAGGGGATGTATTTCTTGTAAGAGCCTGAGACAGCCGGTGATTTTACCTGCGCCGCGGCCCAGAATGGGTGGTTTGATGGCGGGTTTCCTAACGTTTCAAAAAAAAAAAAAAAAAAACTAATAGCTCAAGATGATTGCCCCTTCGTGTGCTACACATTTTACTGCTAAGCTAATTATTCACACGTGTTGTGTGTCTTTTGTTTTGCTTTAATATCACTATGAGTTTGGTATGCTGTGAGCCTGTGATGCCCCACTGCCTGGACATGCTTCTTCATCACGTCTGTGAATATATGTCAGCCCATTTTGTAGTACCTATTCATCAACATGTTATGAGCACAAATTTATTTACAGTAAAACGAAAAACTTCTAATTACATATTATATATATGTTGTGTGTATATATATATGAATGATCCATATTCCTAATTAAGTTGATAAAACTGTTGGTGAAGGTAAAAATCTTCCCCAATTGACGTGGTTTGGTGGTGTAGAGTCCGATATCTCACCTTGAGATCCTGAGTTCGAATTCAGGGAGTGTGTTTCTTGTAAGAGTCTGGGACAGTCGGGGTTTTACCTGTTCTGCTTAAGCCCGAAATAGATGGTTTGACGGTAGAGTTTCCAACAATTAAAAAAAAAAAAAAAAAAAAGGCAAAAGTCATATATTTTATACATCTACTTATCTGTTTCACCTTACAAGATTTTATCGATAGTAGGCAAGGTATTATAATATAAATTTACATGATTTAATCACTTAAATTACTTGACCAGATCGTTTCACACAGTAATAACAAGATTAACATGGGAATTGTGAACGATTGATTTGACTAATACATGCTTATCTGAATCGGTTCACACTTGAGAGGAATTTGATGATAAACTTCGTAAAAGGAGGAGACATGGACGTGAACGGTGTGGACCTGAATCTGGAAGGTCTGTCTGATTATACTGGTCTTAAACACTGTTTTACTTAATAACAAGAACATAAGATAATTATGATGGGGTTCGTGCTCATACTCGAGTTATAATTTCTTATTTGAAATGAATATCGGAACTCCGAAGTCACTCCATTAATATATTTGTTTCTGAAACTAATACCAAAACTTTGGAATTACTCCATTAATATCTGTGGATAAATACAAGTCTTTGCCAGACCTTTTCAATAAAACCACAAGTACTATACACAGAACAACAATACCACCAATAAGATTGTTTTTTATGAACTTGTTGGTGTGAATTAATATGCATGGAATGGAAACTTTCAACCTAGTAGAATTTAAAGGCAGTAATAAAGGAAGACGTGGGATTGGGAGATAGAAAGGGGAGAGGGTCTACATGTATTAGATTTGTGGAACCATTTTTCAATCAATATCTTTGTTTGAACATTATTTATGATGATGCTGGAGAGTAAAATCATATTGTTGCTTGATTTACAAGATATATAATATAGTGGCCAATGAGTAATTACCTTCTTTTTTTTTTTTAAATGTACATATTGGCATTATCTACAACTAATCATCATTAAGTCAACACAATCTCTTACATCAGCAGCAACTAAATGGATACTTTAATAAAATAATTAGCGGTGGACCTAGCTATATTGACTAAATTAAGGCGACTCTGTATTATGTTTCAAACTATTAAGAGAAGAAAAAGTTTAAATTCTTTTTAGTTGAGGGATTTTGTGTTCACATTCAATGCACTTTTATATTATTACAATAGAAATCTATAAATACCTAATTGATACTTATAAATTAATTATCATGATGAGCCTCCAAATTTATATGGCCCAAAATCATGAGTGAAATCAAGATTTTAGTTCTATGTGAGATATGATGGAGAAACAATAAATTTAAAGAGAATAATACTTGTAAATTTGAGAGAACTGATATATAAAATTTAAAGATAAATATACTAAATTTCAATTAAAACCCTATTCTTTTATAAGCTCAAGCCTAAAAATAGTTTCACATTGCATCTCAATCAATGTGAGATTATCTTGTTGATGGTGTTTTTAGGCACTATGGTATTTAAGATAGCACGACAGGGGCAAAAGGGTAATTTTCTCCTTGGTCAAAGATCATTAATACCGACCCGACCACATGAGTGAGTGGCCGAGAACTTTATGATCCGATAACCGACCACTTTGGTTCGGATGACCGATCACTATCAGATCGGTAGCAGCATTCTCAGCACAAGTGACCATCATGACCGACCACATGAAGACCGAGCATTGGGCAAGACATGATCGGGAAAATAAGGCATTCTATCCATATGAGATAAGATAATAAGTTATCCTATTTTCATGGGGTAAACTAGTAAGTCAATGTCCTAGTATGATAAAGGAAGTAAATGTAGTTTTTGACTAGGAATCCTTATGGAAAAAGGGAATAGTTTTGACTAGGAATCCTTATGGGAAAAAGGAATAGTTTCAACTAGGAAACTCTTGTACAAATAGGAATATGATTTCTGTATTATTATAAATAGAAGGGTAGAGCATGTGTAAGGGAGGATCTGAAAATCATCACAAGAGTGAGAGATTAGTGTCATAGAGCTCTGATTTGTAAAAGCAAAGAGGAGATCTGAGGAGTGAATTTGAGTAATAAAAAGTACCATCCTGTTTGTGTCCGTGGACGTAGGTCGGATCCCAAAATCCGCCGAACCACGTTAAATCACCTTGTCTGATTGGCGTATTCTCTTGTTTTCCGCTAAATTTGCCTTTGGTCCCTCATAACCAAACAAATTCACAGTTGGAGGAGGATTTCCTCGGGAGTGATATTCCCATATTGCCCCGAGACCAAAATCAGCCGTCAACAGTTGGCGCCGTCTGTGGGGAACTTCACAAAAAGCAATTCACGTGACAAGACAAATGGCGGAGGACGGAAATCACCAACCAGGAGGTCCGGCAATAGACTGGATGAAAAGAATGGAAGATGGGATGAGACTATGATGGATCGACTAGAAAGAATGGAAGGATAAACAACGAGAGAACTGAAACCGAGCCGGACAGAGGAGAGAAAAAGGGAAAAGAATAGTAGATGTAAGTGAAGACGAGGGACCCAGAAAGAGAGGCCCCTATGGGATAAGATCTGCGTGGTAGGAAGATCAGAAGACACGTGGGAAGAAGAAGAGGAGGAACAATCACCCGACCCCTCCTCTGACAGTTTTTACAACTCCAAGAGGGAGATAGAAAGTATAACGAAGACGTACAGGAGACCCTGAGTGTTAAAGAACGCCACGACCGGGCGACAGGCGAACAGAAGAACACAGGAGGCGCACGGGGGCACAACCCGTGAAATAAAATCTTGGTTGAGAAAGAGATGACCAGATGGGGAGAAAGCCTGAAGATCGGGGCGGGAGACACCCGAGGCGAGGAAGAGGGGTCTCCCCTTACGGAAAAGATAAAGTCAGCACAGTTCCCGAAGCGATTCAACATGCCGACCATGGCACCATACAAAGGCCACTCCGACCCAAAATCCCACGTCGAAAACTTTGTCCTCCTGATGGAAGTACAGGGAGTAACGGGCGACGCCATATGCAAAGTTTTCCCCCTAACTCTGGCCGGACCGGCCATCCTATGGTACAGAAGCCTAGCCCCAAGGAGCATCAGCAACTTCGCACAACTGAGGAAGTCATTCATACGACACTTCAAAGGGGCATGCGTCCCAAAGAAAATGGTGGGAGAATTGAGACTGATGAAGCAGAGGGATGATGAGCCCCTGAGGAATTTTATTGAAAGGTACCACAATTTGGTGCTCGAGTCGTCGGAGCGTATCGAGAAGCGAGCACTAGAAAGTCTCAAGGGAGGTCTGAAGGTCGGGAAGTTGTGGACTCACCTGAGGATCCAAGACACCCCGGACTACGCCACCGCTCTGGAGGTGGCCCGAAAATTCGTTTTGTTGGAGAACGAAGAGAAAGCATCCCGGAAAGGGAACACCATCAAAGAAAGAACCGCAAGGGAGGGTGCCCCCCGCCGGACAGAAAGAGAATCCAGAAGACCACCCCCAAAGCACAAAGAATTCAAACCATTGCACCAGGACAATCAAGAGAGGAGGGCGCCGACCCAAGTGAACCATGTAGTAAGGGAAGATGCATACATTCCCCTGAAGAAACCATTGGGACAAATCGTCATGGAGATCCAGGGGAAAGGCCTCTTGGTAGAACCCGACCAAAGGAGATTCCCTCCGGACAAAAGGAACCTAAAAGCTTATTGTGTGCACCACAACTCCAAAGGACATCCAACAGACGGATGCAAAGATCTGCGAGAACAAATGGAAGATCTAGCACGGAATGGGTACCTAAGCAAATACATTGACCACGAGGTCATGACCGCCAGACAAAGAGCACGCGGTCGTCAAATAAATATCATCACAGGAGGAAGAACGCTGGCCGGAAACTCTAACCGGTCAAGGAAAGATTACAACAGAACCCGAGGACCGGATATCTTAGAAACAGAACAAAGGGCTACCGAGAGGCCGGTCAGTACCAATAATGTTCACCGAGGAGGATACCCGAGGAGTAAGCTTCCCTCATGACGATGCATTGATAATCAAGGCAGTCATCAGCGGGTCAGAAGTAGACAGAATCCTAGTGGACCCCGGGAGCGCAGTGGATATAATTTCCAGAGAAGCGCTGGACAACCTAGGGGTAGAATATGCAACCCTTACCAACGATAGCACCCCCTTATACGGTTTCGGAGGAGCAGCCGTTATCCCACTGGGAAGAATACAGTTGGCAATAACTGTCGGGACACATCCCCGGACCCGGACGATCATGACAGACTTCACTGTGGTAGACTGCATGAGCAGTTACCAGGCCATCGTCGGACGACCCTTCATGATGAAAACAAAAGCTGCGATGTCCTGCTACCACCTAAAACTGAAATTCCCCACCCGGGAAGGGATTGAAATTGTGGGCGGAAGCCAGAAAACAGCTCGCAGCTGCTTCGCAACTCTCTCACGAGAAACTCTATGCATCGCAGAAGACAATCGAAAACGACAAAGGAACCAGGGAGAAGAAGAAGAAGACAGAGGCCCAGGCGTTTGGCCGAACAAAAGTGCTCGACTCACAACAGCCGAGGAAACCGAGGAGAGAGAACTTTACGGAACAGGCCCCGAGATTACAAAATGGCGGTCGGTATCAAACAATGCCCCAATGAACCAAATATAAAGTTTTTTCTCAAAGTATTACGCAGAAGAACTGTAAGGAGGACAGTATGTCCCCAAATATGAATAAAACATTTTTATCCGTTTTCTAAAAAAAAAAAAAAAAAAAAAAAAAAAAAATGAAAGACATATTCAAAGACAGGGGACATACTCAAACGCCCACTACATAAAGACAGTCGGGCGCCAAGGCCCCTTGAACCATCAGCTCGAGACTGGATCTTATTCCGCCGGGGTCGTTCAGCTCGGGGTCGGGCACGTCCCACCGAGTCAGCCCTTCGGACTGGGGACGTAACATTCCCCGGTCCAAGTGCCTTTCTCAGCTCGGGGTCGGGCACGTCCCACCGAGTCAGCCCTTCGGACTGGGGACGTAACATTCCCCCAGATCCAAGTGCCTTTTTCTACTCGGGGTCGGGTATATCCCACCGAGTCAGCCCTTCGGACTAGGGACGTAACATTCCCCCAGGTCCAAGTGCCTTTCTCAGCTCGGGGTCGGGCACGTCCCACCGAGTCAGCCCTTCGGACTGGGGACGTAACATTCCCCCAGATCCAAGTGCCTTTTTCTACTCGGGGTCGGGTATATCCCACCGAGTCAGCCCTTCGGACTGGGGACGTAACATTCCCCCAGGTCCAAGTGCCTTTCTCAGCTCGGGGTCGGGCACGTCCCACCGAGTCAGCCCTTCGGACTGGGGACATAACATTCCCCCAGGTCCAAGTGCCTTTCTCAGCTCAGGGTCGGGTATATCCCACCGAGTCAGCCCTTCAGACTGGGGACGTAACATTCCCCCAGGTCCAAGTGCCTTTTTCAGCTCGGGTCGGGCTATGTCCCACCGAGGCATGCTCCTTTGGACTGGGGAGGTAACATTCCCCCAGAGCCAAGTGTTTCATTCAGCTCGGGGTCCCCAGGGACATACTCGATGCATAGGATCCGTAAGAAGCATAGCACGGGGAGGGATGATACCCCTGTGACGATTGCTTGCTCCAGTGTTACCGAACACTCTCTGATCCTCACTTACCCGATGTAATGGATCCGTGGGAAAGCATAGCACGGGGGATAGTGATGCCCCCGTGACGATTGCTAGCTCCAGTGATGCCGAGCCTAAGGAGGAATGTGCCCTTAGTATCCCGGACACTCTTTGATCCATTCATCACCTCGGATCCGCGAGAGATGCAGCACGGGGATGAGTGGTGCCCCTGTAGCGTGTGCCTACTCCAGCGTGGTAAGGAGGAGCCCTCATATGATACACAGGCTCCCCAGTGAACCGACGTGTAGAGGATGTGCCCTTACCAATCAAACGCTCTATTTGATCCGAATCCTGGTTCGCCGGGACACTGAATTGAAAGATTCAGAATTGTGTTTTGGAGGCCTCAGGCAGGACGCTGTTTTGAGGCATCCGTGCTGTTGTTTACATTTGTAAAAAGTTTTCTTTTGGGACAAGTGCCGAGTCACCCCCCACCTTTTTGGTCTTGTTTTTCAAAGTTTTGATTTTTTTTCTGGTCGCTGGTCTGGCAAGGGGACGCCCGTGCCAGATTCGGTAGGGCTTCACAAGGTTGATTCAATTCCCTTCTGAGCAAGTCCCAAAAATTACCTGGCACAGGGCTGGATTCGTTCCGCCGAGGCCACTTGTTTATTCAGCTCGGGGCTGGATTCGTTCCGCCGATGCCACTTGTTTATTCAGCTCGGGGCTGGATTCGTTCCGCTGATGCCACTTGTTTATTCAGCTCGGGGCTGGATTCGTTCCGCCGATGCCACTTGTTTATTCAGCTCGGGGCTGGATTCGTTCCGCCGATGCCACTTGTTTATTCGGCTCGGGGCTGGATTCGTTCCGCCAAGGTCACTTGGTTTCTCTCAGCTCGGGGTCGGGTTACGTCCCACCGAGTCCGTCCTTTTGGTCTGGGGACGTAATATTCCCCCAGGGCCAAGCGTTCATCTCAGCTCGGGGTCGGGTCGTGTCCCACCGAGTCCGTCCCTTTTGGTCTGGGGACGTAATATTCCCCCAGGGCCAAGCGTTCATCTCAGCTCGGGGTCGGGTCGTGTCCCACCGAGTCCGTCCTTTTGGTCTGGGGACGTAATATTCCCCCAGGGCCAAGCGTTCATCTCAGCTCGGGGTCGGGTTACGTCCCACCGAGTCGGCCGTCGTCAGCATAAGGGCAAAGCATTGTCTCCACGGGTAGATATCGGGATCCTTGTTGACTGAGCACATGAGGGTGGCAGGAATGACCAGATTTGCAGCCAAGACATTTTTCTTTGCGATTCCTGGAGTGACCACCGACGGATTCATCAGCACACCATCTTTTTTATAGTTCCCGGCATCAACTCGCAAACTCGTTGTTACCGAGAACTAGGGGACAGATGTTGATGGTGTTTTTAGGCACTATGGTATTTAAGATAGCACGACAGGGGCAAAAGGGTAATTTTCTCCTTGGTCAAAGATCATTAATACCGACCCGACCACATGAGTGAGTGGCCGAGAACTTTATGATCCGATAACCGACCACTTTGGTTCGGATGACCGATCACTATCAGATCGGTAGCAGCATTCTCAGCACAAGTGACCATCATGACCGACCACATGAAGACCGAGCATTGGGCAAGACATGATCGGGAAAATAAGGCATTCTATCCATATGAGATAAGATAATAAGTTATCCTATTTTCATGGGGTAAACTAGTAAGTCATGTCCTAGTATGATAAAGGAAGTAAATGTAGTTTTTGACTAGGAATCCTTATGGAAAAAGGAATAGTTTTGACTAGGAATCCTTATGGGAAAAAGGAATAGTTTCAACTAGGAACTCTTGTACAAATAGGAATATGATTTCTGTATTATTATAAATAGAAGGGTAGAGCATGTGTAAGGGAGGATCTGAAAATCATCACAAGAGTGAGAGATTAGTGTCATAGAGCTCTGATTTGTAAAAGCAAAGAGGAGATCTGAGGAGTGAATTTGAGTAATAAAAAGTACCATCCTGTTTGTGTCCGTGGACGTAGGTCGGATCCCAAAATCCGCCGAACCACGTTAAATCACCTTGTCTGATTGGCGTATTCTCTTGTTTTCCGCTAAATTTGCCTTTGGTCCCTCATAACCAAACAAATTCACAGTTGGAGGAGGATTTCCTCGGGAGTGATATTCCCATATTGCCCCGAGACCAAAATCAGCCGTCAACATATCTCATTAACAATTGCAACGTGACAAATATAGATTATTAAAAAAAATACAATATGGTATGTGTATAAAAATAAAAACAATGAGGTGTATATATAAAATCAAATCAAATTTGTAAAGTGAAAATTATTGATGAGCCTGCTCGAATATCTATATTATGAAAAAATCTACGCACAATATATGTATGTAATTTGAACTCACTCGCTCAAATTTTTGGAGAGTATATATATCAATGTATCAAATATAGGCTCTGAGTTTTCCCTGCCCTACCTAAGGAGACAGATGTGATAATATTTGACCATTGGTGCAAGCATATATACTTACATTCCAATGGTCATGAACAAGAACAACTATACTTTTGTTTCAGTTAGCCCTAGGCTTTGTTTAAAGAAGCTTATAAGGTTAGGGATTTGGAGCTATCTTAGTGGTTTTTGGTCATTATACTTTCATCAATCTTTGCTGATAAAAGAACTGATCGATGATAAAAGCTCACACAATCAACTGAACGCAGCAGAAAAATTGAAATATGAATGCAAAAGGAAAACCAAAATCAAGAAACATGTAAAAAAGGAGAACCCCATCTAATGTTTTTTGCCAGGGAGTGGGGCTTAAAGTCTTTGAAAACAAGAGTGGCTCCATATCTGCAAGTACTCACATACGTACCCTGACCGCGCGTGCCGTCCGGAACGCAAGACCTGTCCCAAAAACGACAATAGAAAAAAAAAAAAAAAAAAAACTGTGCCCGAATTTTATCTTATCACTTGGAACGGGCAGCGTTCAAGCAGCAGAAATGAGAAAACGACGCGAGCTAAACCCTTCCTTTATACAGATGGTAATTGATAGGGGTGTCGATTATAATTTCGCAGTGGTTTTAAACATGGCGTGCAGTTAGGGCAGCCAAGCAGGGAATCCAGTTACCGTCAATCTTTTGTTTAGGCAGTCGTCTCTCGATCTTTGGGCATTCTATTTGTTTCTTTTCTGAATTTTGATTTTCTAGGTAAATTCTTTTTAATGGTCAGTCATTTTCATCTGCCACATATAAATCTTTTTAGATACATCACAATATTTATATTTATAATTAATTATACTGTGATTTACCCAAAATATTACACTGGATTTTAGCTATTTTTCGGGTTTGCGAAAATAATCATCACTCATCATCTTATTATCAATTAATTAGTGTTTTCAATAATATTTTTAAACTATAAGTATAGTGCATTGGAATGATATGACATGACACATTCATATAACGTGACATAACCCACATTGTAAATGGACCCAACCTAGTGTCCCCTCTTGTGCGGCAAATGCATCTTTTCTAGAGCATCCCACCTCTCATTCTCTTTATTTAAAGTGGGGGATCGATAGGTAAGTTTTTGTTGCTTCCATTCCATTATCTCAATAATGGAGATAGGTGCAGGTACGATTTTGCTACCAAGCTAGTTGGTCCAATACTAGTGCTTTTCTAATGAATATATTATATAATACATCTAATTAATCTATATCGTCTCATCAATAAAACTCTCTCAAGCTCTTTCATTAAGCCCCGCCGTTACAGTTGGTTCTTCCTAGCGGCAAATTAATTAACGTCATTCTGTTTTGTCTTCACAAGAATATCAAGAGTCAATAAGTCAAAGTCATGGTCCGATTTTAGAGTGACTATTTTGCTTTTGATAAGGAGTAAGCAAAACAGATGCAGAATCTCAAGATAAAGGATAAAAAAAAAAAAAAACTATATAGTAAATGCATGCATGTTTCAGTAGTTACTTAGTTAAGTCACAAATGCCGATTTTATGAAAAAAAAGATGTTCCTGTTCTCGGAACTGTGAAGACAAAACTTAAGACTAGTATCCATGAAAGTCCTTTTTCACCGCATGGGAATCAATAAGTGATTTCTTGACTGGCTAAAGTAAAGCCTGAGTGGTTTCCGTGTCAGTTTTTTAATCTGTCATCATCAGTCATTTTAAGAAGATAAAGCTTGAGTCTTGTATGCATAAATGTGCTATTTAAGCGCCAATTAAATGGAGATTTAATCGTTATTTAAATGATTTGATCCGATTGATTTTGACCGTTTTAAATCGATACCAGTTTTCAAGCAATTTAATTGATTAATCAGCCGATTCTGATTTTTGATTTCCCAAAAGTCATCCGATTTCATTTTTTAATCTATTTTTTAATTATTATTTTTTTGGAGTTTTTGATTGATGATTTTATATGAAAAAGATAATTATTATGTTAGAAATGATGAAAAGATTTATTATCGTGGTAATAATATCAGCTATCCTTAATTTATTATATTTTCTTAAATAATGATAATCTTTTCCTATTTGTATCAAAATGGTCATTATTCATATTAATTTAACTAAATCTTATCTTAGTTTGCATGTTCATCATTTTATTCTTTATAAATAAATGATTTTTAGTGATTTTTGGAGGAGTTTAAAAAATGAGTTTTGAAAATTTTCATTTTCGATCATGCAAAATATCAACTTTACCATTCTCAATTAATTCTCGATTAATCATTCAAATTAATTTTGGAACGATTAGTCATTGATTTTCGTTTAAACTGACCAGATTCATAATGCATGCATGCCCCCTTCTTTCCATAACGATATGCAGTCGATTTGCGGTGAAATATTGCACACTCATGCACCTTTTGGTGGAGAGTATAGATTGAGAGTATAACATATCTTATAAGTATTACGATGAGAATATAAATTAGTTTATAAACTCACCAAATTCTATATCAAATACTACGAAAAAGAACTGTTCATTGATTTGGCTTTAATCCACTCACCACAATCATCAGCGGTTCAGCCAAATTAATGAGACCCGTGGCCATCAGCTATATCTCTGAAACTCGTTGAAATTTACATTACTAATTAGCTAAGTAATATATAGGTTAGGTCACACAGAATTAGCTTAGTTTTGTATTCATCAAATAGCTAGCTAGGTGGAAATAAAAAATTAAAAAGAAAAGCTTTGAATGTTTCTTAGTTATACATTCCTTTTGAGGCCCCACAATCAGATGAGTGTCATGGTAATGGAGAATTCAAAGTTCAAACTGACAAAAGGAATAGATATATATATATGCATGGACAAAATCCTTTTGTTGCAGGAATTTTATAGATCATGTTTTTAGTTTTTGGGACAAAGTATAGTCATGTGGATGGATTCTTATTGGAGATATGGGATTTTTACAGCGTGATTGATGATCAGCTTCTTTGGCACAGAGAATTTCTCACTGACATTGATATTTGAGGACCCCACTTCCACCACCCACCCTCATTTCTATTACAAATAACTGATTTGGTTCATTTTTTTTTTACATTAAGCTGTTCATATATAGGCTTCGACAACAACTAAATAATGATCAGCTGTTCATTTTTATTTACATTAAGCTGCAGTAACCACGCATATATATAGAAATTTTTAACCTAGGCATTTGGATGTTATTAAGGTAAGAGTGGAATTAAAAAAAAAAATGTATTGGAGTTTGATTTTATTTTTGTACTTTTAGCTTTATTAAAATGAATAACGTTGTCCCCAATGGGCGTGACTTGGTGGTGTAGGGTTCAAGATCTCACCTTAAGGTATTGGATTCGAATTCAAGAAGTGCATTTCTTGTAAGAGTATTTAACAGTCCAGAATTTTACATATTCCGCTTAAGTTCGGAATAGGTGGTTCGGCGGTGGGTTTCCAACCATTTCAAAAAAAAAGTTTGAATAACGCTCGGACATCTATATATAAAAATAACTCTACATGTGTGTGTGAATATTACCAGACCAGTAATCAATCTACATTTGAAGATCCCAGACAATATATTGGTATTGGAGAATGCAAAATGGAATGTCACATGCCAGTTTCAAGATTAGTGAGGGGAGGGAAATTTATAACTAGTATATCTAATATTGAGTGAAAGAAATATTCTTTTTAGAACCACATAAGATGGCCCGGTTAAAAATTAAAACCAAGAAAAAATCAAATAATCCAAGGAGCGTGGTTTGGTGGTGTAGGGTTCGGGATCTGACCTACTGTACAGGTCTTGAATTTGAATCCAAATGGTGCATTTCTAATAAGAACCTGAGACAGTCGATGATTTTACCAGCTCCTCTTAAACCTGAGTCGGGTGATTTGATGATGAGATTTTCAATATTTTCAAAAAAAAAAAAAAAAAGTTAAAAACCTGGCGTAAGAAACAATTAGAAAATCAATACATATCATACAGAGAATAAGTAATTTAGAAATGCTTCTATATTTGCGTTTGTATACATTTTTTTTTTTTTAATATGATGGTACAGTATCAACTTACATAATGCACATGAGAAGACACAACTTCGACGTCTTAAAAGATAAAGCGTGAATGTGTCCACCACTTTATAATATAAAAGTGAGATTGAAAAAAATTCAAAAAGATATATCTCAACCTCTCTGCAGTAAAATATTTTTATCAACATTCTCAAATTTTCATTCTACAGTAAACTAAAGTACTAAACGGTTAAGTTAAAGTGGATGAATGTATGGAAACTTAGCTTTTTAAGTTAGTGAATTTAATTATTAAAATAATTAGTATTAATTTAATATTTTATATTACAAAGTTATGAAGATAAATAACTTATCTTAAACAAAATTGGAAGTGTTACCAAATATTATAACAACTTGGTGTCCTCAAGGGGCGTGATTTGGTGGTGTAGGGCTCAAGATCTCACATTGAGATCCTGTGTTCGAATCCATGGAGTGCATTTCTTATAAGAACCTAAAACAGTCGGGAATTTTACCTATTCCGCTTAAACCATAAAGGGGTGGTTTAGTTGTAGGATTTCCAACGATTTCAAAAAAAACAATAATAATTTGGCTTTGCAAACACATATCCCATAAGGGTGGGATTATATACACTCTAAAATTCGCTCTCAACACTCTTAATTTTATAAAATATTTTATTACATAAGGCCCTTGAATCAAATTACAGAAATAAATTAACACATTACACAAACGTTTAAAAAGCTAAAAACATGTTAAAATCTCATTTAATTTCAAAACACCAATCTCTTATTCGTTACCCGCATTCAACAAATTCTCAACTTTTTTGCATTAGGATCTTGCAAACTAGTAATTATTTGGTGTAACAGAGGTACGAGTAATGTGGTATTACCAATAAATTAATAAATGATATGTATGATTTAATATCCGTCTTTGTAGTTGTTTTTTAATATTTTAACTCGATAATAAATTATTGAACTGTTGCGCGGATGACGTGATATCTCCGTTGTATCGTAAATTTTCTCCTTGGAAACATGCTGAAGTATCCATCAAATAATCTCAAACTTCATTTTCACATCTTAATTGTCACATATTTGCTGCCGTAAATAACTCTTCTGTATGGGTATTTTCTTCTCTTCTTTATTTCTGAATATAGTGATTGATCTTTCATGACATTTATATTCTACAAAAATTATAATCGGTAAACACTCTCTAATGTGATCCATCCTGGAGCAGCATAATTAAAAAAAAAAAAAAAAAAATCCATTATAAATGATCATATCAAGAAGATTAACTTCATCAACATAAGAATTATTCTATAGTTTTATTAGCAAGGCCAGGCTCGGATGCATTAATTGAGACCCTCTGGTAGATCAGCATTCTCAATGTATTACACCCCTATCTTCTATAGAACAAATAGAAAATCAAACATGTTGATTTTACTTATAATGGAAAGCTCCGCTCCTTTCATGACACTCTCCTACTTCAATGCCGAATTACCTATGGATCTTATAGATTTTAATTATATGTGTCACTGGCAACCACCCTGATTTTGGGAATTGAACTGTAAATGAGTAAATCTACTAAAAACCTAACAGTAATGAACTTTCCAATTTCTCTATCACCCATAATCATAACACCACCAATTTTGAGATCGACCACAACTAACAAAAGGCATATCTTATAGAAATTTTTTTATCAGGGCAGGCAATGAAGTGATATAAAGATTATTCCAAGTCAAGAAATGCAAGCTCGATGTACTACAAGAAACTACAGTATAATATAGTACTGTGATGAAATAAAGCAGTGTGTGGCCAAAATATATGTCAGTGTGCAAGAGGCACAGGCACTACACCTGGTGCTCATAGTCATTCCATGATTAGATTTGATGAGACTCCAAAAATACAAAGTGTCATTCAATTATCAGGCTGTATATATATAGCAAAGAAAAATCAGAGGTTTGAAATTAAAATAGACATATAGTCATGGACGACACACGTGGATCCCATATTGATGGGACATTGGGATCGAATCCTATGTCTGATTCCCCTCACTAATTTCACTCATCCAACTTATCCTTTCATCCAATGGCCGTGATTAATTTTAAAATAATTGATGACGAAGCTTAATAATGGTGATCAATATATATATATATATATTCATAATATTACTACTGTCCAGACCTTTGGTTTTGAAGGATTAAATTCAAGTTATAGCAGGCGGCAGCTGCAGCAACAACATCAAATCAAGAATCACAAGAATCTGTATGTGGGACTCTTTTGGTAAATCAAGCTGAATATGATGAAATACGTAATTGTCTGTCGAATTAGGTAAGGATGTCGAGATATCTAATCTCGAATCCATCCCGTCTCATTTTAATTGTAATCCATGATAAAATATTTATCTTGAATTTCATTTGAATTTTTTATAAGGATAAAAAATCATCAAGAATTTCAAATCAAACAGGATCTTAAATTAAAATTTTAAATAGGAGATGCTTTTCCCCAAAAGAGAATGAGCGAGGAAGTGAATAAATTTTCATTTTAAATTTAGGATGATACTGTCTCAAATTTCAAATGAATTTTTAAAATATTTTTCAAATCCTGTATCAAACAATATAAAATTCCAAATTCCGATTTTTTTTTAGAGATTTTTAAAAAACCCTTCACATCAGGAAAAATTATTAATGTGGGAGATTGTGGATAGAAAGGGGCATTTACATTCCCCTAGATTAACTTTATTGGAACAAAATCATGACTACTATTTTGAAATGCATGTTTGTCTTTTTATTGCTTTGGAGAAGACAATCCCAAGGGATAAATGGCATTGACACTCAGGTGGTTGTTTCTCTCACCTTAAATACAAATAAAATTTGACGATACCAAATAGTCACTCACATGCATGGTCACTTAATTTTGTTAGCATCTTCCTTTTCATTAACTTTTTTTTTTAATTAATATTTTATATTTTGATTTTGATTTTGATATTGAAAATATTCATGTTACTTTTCCTAGCTAATTGTCAACGACAAATAGATTATGACATCCGCATTGGAAAATTGGCCTGCCTTTGTATTTGTGATAGGTTTAGAAGTTGATAGGGCACCCTAACGTGTGAGACTATAAATTTCTCTCTCTCTCTGTTTTTTTATTTTTTGGATATATGTTTTATATTCTATGTTTACTACTGGTCACTGGCGTATCCAGAAATTTCAGTCAGTAGGGCTAAATTTTTTTCTTACCAAAATAATATACAAAGAATTCATAGATATTTTTTGAAATTACAAGATGATCCCTATACTTTTGAAAATTATGAAATAGCCCCTAATTTATAAACTTATAAATTAACTCAAAATTTCAAAATTATATTTTTATCCATAATTTCTAAAAATACTAATTTACCCTAAAAATTTATTTTCAAAATTATGTATGTTAAGTTTGTGTAGTATATTATATACTAAAACCAAACCTAAGTATAAACATAGTTATTTTTTTTTTTTAAATGTAATGAAATTTCAATTCTTTTACAAATGGAAAAACACATAAATGAGTGGATTTAAAATGAAAAATAGTCAATTATCTATACACATATAAATTAAATATAATTATTTTAGATATGTTTAAGAAATAAGATTGATGCAAAAGTGTATTGAAATTTTTTTAACTAACTTGGGCTTGGGCCTACATATTATATTAAAAAAAATACAACTCAAAAAATTAATAATTGATGTATTTATGAGTATTGTTTAATTATTTATATTTTCTAACATATATATATATATATAATTTAAAAAAAAAAAAAAAAAAACAGTAGGTCCAGTGGGGGCAACTGTCCCCACTGGTCACACTGGGGCTCCGCCACCGCTACTAGTTGCATCAAAATTCTACCAAAACTTGCTTTTATGAAATAAATATCTTATTATAAATTAGAAGAAATATACCCCACAATACAAATGAGAAAATTCGAACCCTCGATATTTATTCAGGCGGCGAGAAAGTAACAAACAAATCTTTTATCTATATAACGTTCAATACTTTTCTTTTTTAAAACGACGCATAAAATTTTTCTGTTATTATCCTATATATACCGTCATATAATATTTTTCTTTTATTTAAAATTTATAAATCAAATTCATAATTATATTCTCATCAAATCTTTTATTATTATAAAAATATTAGCATGTGACCCGTTTTTGACACGGTTGAGTAAAATTTAAATGTTATTTTCTTATAATAATAAAAGATTTGATGAACTATTTAATTATGAATATGATTTGAATCTTTTAAAATAAAAGAAAGATCATATATGTCATTTTAAAAAGAAAAGTAAAATATTTTGTGGTGTTTTAGGAAAAAAAATACTGAATTTTTATACTAAAAAAATTATTTAAATTTTACTCGGCGAGTAATAAATTCAGAAGAAAAAATAAGTGAAGTAATAAAATTAACCACGTATAGTAAGCATTTAAGCTAGAAAAATGCCCAACGCCCAGACCGAAACACCAGTGTTCCTACAAAAGTCGCTACACATGCAAAACACATTGAATCCATTTCTAGCTTGCCTACTTCAAGTTGGAAATAAGCTTAGCCTAGGGCTTGGCCAAGTCCAGACTATTCTCTCCCTTATGTTGGGCCGGGCTAAGGTCCTATGGATCCAGATCATTCGTTCCCCCATATTAGCAAGATCGCTCTTTAGCTTCACCATTACCTCTTTTTTTTTTTAATCCAAGATCACTCATGGATATGCTGGTAAACCGTAAATGCAGATGAATTTTTTTTTTTTTTTTTAGGTTTTAATGGAGGGAAATTGTATTATATACACGATAAGTGTGATTTATACACACATATTCATGCGTCACCAGCTTATTATTTTGTTAAATTCCATGTAATTTAATGTATTTTGGAATTATTTGATGTTTTATTGATAGGGAGCATGAGTGCATGGATTTTGGATAATTATACGGGTCCTGAGAGCCTATGGATGCGACGGAAGCACGCGAGAAAAGCGGAGAAGAGCTGAACATATTCATCCAGAAAATAAGGGTGGTGCCACAACGCCAACTTCTGGCGTCGCGGCGCCCAGCGTGTCCCATACAGAATACTCGAGGGTTTGGCGCCGCAGCACCAACCTTCGGGCGACGCGGCGCCGCGGCGAATTTTGGGATGATTTAGGGTTTGCAGCAGCATATGAGTGGGAGGACTACAAGGTTTTCCTATAAATATAACATCTCGTCCAAAACCTAAGAGTCAGAATAGACACATCAACAAAGTTCAAAACACAAAAACTAAAACATCAAAAAGAAGAGATCAAAGCACAAAAGAGTGAGACAAGGTGGTGAAGTCCGGAAACACAAGGAATTTGATTCGGGTTTCATTCTCTTTATTTTCTTCTTCAACTCTTCTAATTACCATTATATTGTGGACTCAGTTGTTATCGTGTTTTAATTCAATCATGAACTAATTTTCTTAATCTAAAATATGGTGTAGCCTAATGCTTGAGACTCTGTATTGATTGCCAAATAACTTTTATACAGTTTTCATTCAGTTTATTTATGTTTTCATGTACTTATTGCTTCTTATTTACTGGCCACAAATATGATGATTTTATGTTTAAAATCTTTCGCTCGGGAGAGAGGATTTTGAATAGGATTTGGAAAATATAATCTATGAAGTTTATAAAGTTCGGAAGAATCTATAACTCATTGAAAGTTGTTAATAAAGAATCACAAGGCTTAATAAATTGTTAATCATTAAATTTTTATAGAGATATTGAAATCAGTAATTAACAATAATTTCACTATTGCTTGGGAGAGGGAGTAGAATAATCTAGGATTCTTGGCTTATAAACGTAGAAATTGAATAGTAGTTAATCAGTATCATAAATACATAGTGGAAAGCTAGGTGAAATCAGACTCTAGAATTCATCTCATCACTGATCTTGCGATAAAACTCGTTTAGTTTCTTATTTATTTTGTTTTGACTTTCCAATTAATTAATTTAAATTGAGATCGTGTGTCTAAATAAAGTTAGGGTTAATAATTATAGTACTTAGTGCAAATTGGATTCCAATCCATGTGGATTCGACACTCTGTACGGGCCAAAAGTAGGCCCGAGGGCAAAATCGACATTTCACCCATGGGCCAACCACGAAACCAGAGACCCAATGCCCACTTTCAAATCCAGTTTAAAAATCAAAGCAGGGCCGAGAGCCTATCGCCCATCGTCCATCGCTCATCAATGACCAGGTTGGTAAAACGTCCAAACACATAAATCTCACCAATTAAATCAACAGTTACAGAGATAGTCATAAACGCCACCATTAAAGTCTACAGTTACGGAAATCCCAACGGTCAAGGGGTAAATGACACCACATCAAAAGACTTATAAAAGAGGTTCTGGCATGGAGAGAGGATCAGACATCAGAAAATTCTACAGCATTTCACCTAAGAAATATCAAACACCATGCCCCCACGGCAAACAAACTGAGATTGAGGTAACTTTACACCTTTCTCTCCTTACTTCTGTCAGACACACTTTACTGAATTCAGCGTCGGACAGCCTACGGCTTCCACCACACCGGTGGGCAGTACTCCCCGCTCATATTACCCTTGTTTTGCAGGTTCGCTAGTGCCCTCAAAACCAAAATCTCGATTGTGGGTCTCGGGTGAAAATCGACATCCAAAATTTGGCGCCCACCGTGGGGCCTTAGCGAATTAGTAGCAAACGAAGGCCTCTCAGTCTACGATCCATTCAACACAATTGCTAATGGCTTCTGGCAGCGAACAGACACCAGACCCTATGGCAGTACAACTTGCCATGCTCCAAGAACAATTACAAGCTTTAGAGGAGGAGAATCAGACCATGCGGAACTCCAATGTGAATCTATAAAAATAGTTGGAGCAGTTGTCCTCAACTTCTCAGCCTCACGACATCCCTAGTCAAACCAGCAATCCGACCAATCCAGTAGTCCCGCCCACATCAGATAGGCAGGTTAATGATAACCCACCGATTCCCCACGGCCCGCTTCCACTCTCGACCTAAATCTGCAAGTTGCATCCTCCATAAGAAGAAAGATGATGGAATTCAAAGAAGCAATCATGTCTAGACTACCAGGGGTAAGGCTGCCAATTAGAAAGAGCATAGCTGGAGCGATTTCTAATACCCCGTTCGTGGAGACAATCGTCGCTGTTGAATTGCCACAAAAAATTTAGCCCGCCGAAATGAAGTTATATGATGGATCCACCGATCCAGACGACCATGTAATACACTACAAGTACAAGATGATGTCAACTAGCTTGGCACCAAGCCAATGGGAAACTGGAATATGTAGATGTTTCGGAGAAACGTTGGCAGGATCAGCGCTTACCTGGTTCATCAACCTACCATACAGATCCATCGAATCATACCAATAATTTGCAGACAAGTTCGTGCAACACTTTGCAAGTTCATGTAAGCTAGAGAAGACTACAGATGATCTCAATTCCATCCAACAGAGGAGAGGGGAGTCATTGCGGAGTTACGTAGCTTGCTTCAACAATGAGAGAATTAGTATTCCAGATCTTCATCAACCTATAGCAGTGGAGGCTTTCCGGAATGGACTACTCTACGAAAGTGGACTCTACAAGAAGTTAACTAAGTTCCGATGCTACACGATGGACAAAGCTATGGCGCGAGCCCAATTTGAAATAAGATGGGAAGAAGACAAGAGAAACAAAAGAATAGAAGAGATTCATAGTTCGCAGGTTGATAGAAGGCCTGTTGTTTCCAGGGGACGCGGCGTGGTTACTCATTGTGGGACACAGGAGCTGGGCGACGCATGCTGTCCCGGGCTCGCGGCCGGGCGGGAGTACGGAGTAGCCACGGGGGACTAAACCGGGGAATAATGGAGTCGCCACCCGGTGTGAACCGGGAAAATGTGATTTAAGGCTGCACTCACCCCTCGCAAGGGAAGACCTCAAACCGTTGGGTTCAGAATGGTCCCTTACTTATGTCACTTGTAATGAAAGGATTTATGTAATAATTTAATCAAGTTTAAGTAACACTTATTTCCAAGAGGATCATGCTTCTAAATTCACATGCATACATCAACAAGTTCATCACAACACGCAACATCTCATGGCAATCTCATGAACATTTCTCAATCATATGATATGGAAAACTAAGAACAACCTAATCATGCTTGAGTACTATCTCATGAACCTATTAACCAAATAACATGCTAACAACCTAATCATGCTTGAATATCATCCCAAGAACACATAGAATGGATAAATGCAAGAATACAAATAATATGATTGGCTACATAATACAAGAAAGATCAACCAAGAGGCAATTATGCATGAATATGATAAGACAGACTCAGTTAAGTGTGCGCGCGTTCGTGTAGCGTTCGTAAACGCATTCGAACGGTAAACAGAAGGTTCGCGTTCGTGTAGCATTTGATAATGCGTTCGAACGATACCAGACCTGATGATACAAAATGCATGCGCGTTCGAGTAGCGTTCGTAAAACGCGTTCGAACGGTAAACAGAAGGTTCGCGTTCGTATAGCGTTCGAGAACGCGTTCGAACGGAACCAGACCTGATGCATGATAAGACCAAGAAAGTGCGTGTGCGTTCGCGTAGCGTTTGTAAAACGCGTTCGAACGGGAAACAGAAGGTTCACGTTCGTATAACGTTCGAGAACGCGTTCGAACGGAAACAGACCTGATGCATGCAACACAAAGAATAAAGACAATAACGTCAAGCTTAGTATGCTCGATTGAACGTATCTTGCATTCAACCGAACACACATCAACCGACGCAGCAAAACATCGTGGTAAATGGCTTTAACCTCTCCCAATAAGGGATCTTTCATTGCACTTACTAAGCACATGCGCTCGATTGAATCATGCATATAAAGAGCTAAAAACAATAATATCAAACTTAGTATGCTCGATTGAACGTATCTTGCATTCAACCGAACACACATCAACCGGCGCGGCAAAGCATCGTGGTAAATGGGCTTTAACCCCTCCCAATAAGGGATCTTTCATTGTACTTACTAAGCTCATGCGCTCGATTGAATCATGCATAAATAAGCAACATGCAGAATTCAAATAACGAAAAAATAAATAAACCGAAGCAACATAAAACAAAAGAATGTGTCGTTTACTCAAGTGGTACGTGGAGTTGTATCCCGAGTACAGATCATACTACCGTCCATTCGGAATCGGCTATGAAATTTATGTCCGGGTTTCCATCCTATATACCACAAGAGACGACACTTTTTCATTCATCCAATAACCACAACACACATCATACACAAACAAGATTCAACAAATAATTAAAATACAATCAAGATAAATAACAAAAATCAAATAAAGATGAGTGTGAAAAGTACCCTCAGGTCTAACCTTTTAAATCACCTCTCGGATGTACGGCACACGATTGTCGGAAGGGTGGATGCTCCGCAACTCTTCTGGTTCACTGGTTCACTGCTCTCGTTCGTTGTCTCACTGTTTGGAGTCGTCGTTCTCCGTCTTTTGCTGCTGCTTTTGACTCCGATTTGCTCATGTTTTCCTGCTGTTTGGTCTCCGTTTCAGGTCTATTAGTGGACTATTTTTGCGTTTTTTAGGGGGGTTGGGTTGCTGTTTTTTATGTTACTGCTTTTAAGGTTTTTCGGTGACTGTTTTGGTAGTTTTCGTCACTGTTTTGGGGTGTGTTTTCTGTACTGTTTTAAGGCTTATTCTGGACAGTTTTAGGAGTGTTCGTGAGGGTAGTTCACTGGCAGTTCAAGACTTGTTTTCATGGCTGTTTAAGGCTTGTTTGTGGCTTATGGCAGTAGGCGCTTATGTGAGTGGTATGAGCGGTTGTTAATTAATTCATGAAGGTGAGCTAGGTCGAAGTGGCAAAGGGCTGAAGGGGGTGGGGTCTTGGCTGAAGCGTGAGGTGGCCTAAAGGGGCTGTTGATGGTGCCGTGAGTTTGTGAGTGTGAGGGGCTGATCTGTTTACGTTTTTGATTGTTTGGGTGATGTTCGAAGGTGATAAGCGAAGGTTCACGGGGTTGTGTGGTGAAGGTGGGACATGTTGAGTGCTTATGAAGGTTATGGTTTATTTTTTGGTCTTTGCCGTGTGCGTGGTCGTGAGAGAGCGAGAGGAATGGCTTTGGTTTAGTGTTGTTTATATAGGGAATGGTTAGGGTTTCACCTTGCCTCACAAGGAATGAGATTTGGCATTAAAGAGAGGATTTGATTTGGTGTTGGACAAGGAAAGCAAGGGATTTGATTTGGTTTAGATTAGGAAGGTTGAATATTTGATTGGCTTGGTTTAGGAATACAATATTTTAAGTTAGGAATAATATATATTTGATTTGTCTTAATTAGGTATGATTGATTTTAATTAGGCATATCATCTTTTTAATTTAGTATGTGATTTTGTTTAGTTAGGAAGATAATATATTTGATTTGTCTTAATTAGGTATGATTATATTTTATGTTTTATTTAATTGGTAAATGGTTTAAATATTTTATTTAATTCAATGTTTAATTTAATTAGGATTTAATTTTATTTCCCATGTGTTTTAAATGTGTTTTATTAATTGGGATGTGTTTTATGGGCTTTGGGGGGCTAATTGGGCTTGGGTGTGAGGCTAGCAGCAAAACCAGAATTACCGACACCGTTCGAACGCCTCCTCGAACGCGGCACGAACGCCCGCAATCTGTTTGACGTTCGAACGAAGTAACGAACGCAGCACGAACGAAAACAGTGAAATTGTGAAATGAATCCGATGACGTACTTATTCTGAATTTCCCCTTCCGACGTCCGTTTCTTGTGAATTCCGTGACTTAAAAGGTAGTGCCTCCAAATGAGACTCATCATAGGGACTTATATGCAAAAATGCAGTGCCTACACTCATCCTCATATGGAAATGAGAATTAAACAGATAGGAGAACGTAAGCCTTTCCACAAAGACTTTGACAGACGACCAAGGCCTTACAAAAACCAGGAGGAAGCGCCAACAAGCAAACCCAAGCTCCCAGAGTACAACTTTACAATTTCTCCAGGAGAATTGGTCTCGGTACTTAAGAAAATGAGAATTGAAGTAAAATTGCCCCCACGTTCCAAGGAGAGCTCTACGAAAAAACACCCGAAAGTGGTGTGAGTTCCATCGAGACTACGAACATACGACAACAGAATGTGTGGCTTTGAGATTAGAGGTCTTGGAACTGTTAAACAAGGGATTTCTAAGAGATTTGCTCACAGAAAATGGGAAAACCACATTGGCATGAAGGGATGAGAGAGACAGTCAAGGAGAGGTTCCTACCCCACCTCCTCCAATCAACAACATTGTTAATGTCATTTCAGGGGGATCAGAAATTAATGGAGTCTCGTACTCGGCAGCCAAACGACATTTGAGAGCTCTTTCTAGCAATATTTCACACACTACGATGTCAGTGGAAAAGATGTTTACCAACTTGACTATGGAGTTCCCAGACGACGGAGATTCTCATAATTTGAATCCACACCACGATGCCCTAGTTATTTCTTTACATGTGGCCAACTTTATGATCAAACGAGTGCTGGTTGACACGGGCTCTTCAGCCAACATCATTTTCGGCTCTTCAGCCAACATCATTTTCGCCACATCCCTCGCAGACATTGGGGATGAGTTGGACAAGATAAACAGATGGACGACAGTGCTGATTGGATTTAGTGGGGAATATAAATTCACAATAGGAGAAAATATCACTCCCAGTCTACGTAGCGGGAGTGACCAAAATGACCATGTTCTTGGTCTTGGATAGCCCATCAGCCTACAATCTTATCATGGGCAGACCTTGGATTCATGAGATGAGAACGGTCTCATCCACCTATCACCAAGTTCTTAAGTTTCCAACCAGATGGGGGATTCAAGAAATTAAGGGCGATAGATCAGCATCCAGAAGCTGCTACCAGACGACCTTAAAGGCGAAAGCCCAGTCGGCATAGCAATTACAGAGTGGATCTCGTGACACGGGGCCGACACTACCAAGTCTTGAGGAGCTTGACGAGATCCAGATTCACTCTCAATTTACAGATCACAAAGCTCAGATTGGAGCTAACTTGGACCCCAAACTACGAGCCGATTTGATCGAATTTTCGAAAAGACGACACGACAGTTTTGCATGGTCTCACAAAGACATGACAAGAATTGACCCCGAACTGATTACTCACGAACTATATGTGGATCCAGATCACAGCCAGTCAGACATAAGAGAAGAAAGTTCGCACCATAAAGAAATCAGATCATTGATGAAGAGGTTCAGAAACTGTTGCAGAATGGAGCTGTTAGCGAAGTGCAGTTTCCAGAGTGGCTTGCCAATGTGGTTTTTGTTAGAAAGAAGAATGGAAAGTGGAGAGTTTGTATCGACTTTACAGATTTGAACAAAGCCTGTCCGAATGACTCATTCCCACTTCCACACATAGACTCGATGGTCGACGCTACAGTTGGGCATGTGTTGTTGAGTTTCATAGATGCGTATTCAGGCTACAATCAGATCCTCATGCACCCAGACGACCAAGAGAAGACAACATTCGTCACCAACTGAGGCATTTACTGCTACAAGATTATGCCATTCGGCCTGAAAAATACAGGGGCCACATATCAACGACTGGTCAATAAGATGTTCTCCAATCAAATTGGGAAGACAATAGAGGTTTACATAGACGACATGTTGGTGAAGTCTTCTAAATAAGAACAACATCTTGAGCACCTGGAAGAAGCCTTCAACATCATGGACATGTACATGATGAAATTGAATCCTACTAAATGTGCATTTGGTGTTGCTTCAGAGAAATTCTTGGGATACGTAGCCACTCGACGATGAATTGAAGCAAATCCAGACCAGATCAAATCAATCCTCGAAATTCCCTCACCTTCCAGCCCAAATGATGTCATGCGACTAGCAGAGAGGATAGCAGCACTGAACATGTTCATCTCCAAATCCACGGACAATAGTTTTCTGTTCTTCTCAGCCTTAAAAAGGCCAATAACTTCGAGTGGACTCCCGCCTGTGAAGAAGCTCTGAAGGGACTCAAGCGATATCTTACCACACCACCTTTGTTGTCGAAACCACGCGACAACAAGAGGCTGTTTATCTATTTGGGGGTCTCAGAACACACGATCAGTGCAATTTTAATTAGAGAAGAGGCAGAAGCACAACTCCCAGTCTACTATGTAAGAAAGCTCAGACCCTACTTTCAGGGACATCCGATCATGGTATACACTACATATCCTTTAAGAAGCATACTTCATAAACCACAATTATCGGGGAGGTTGATGGAGTGGGCGATTGAACTCGGAGAACACGACATCACGTACCTGCCCAGGACTGCTATCAAATCACAAGCCTTAACAGACTTCGTAGTCGAATTCACTCCCAGCCTACTAGCTGCAGTTGAAACAGAAGTCTGCTTTGCCCATTCGACAATCCCATGGAAACTTATTGTCGACGGATCCAGTAACAAAAAGGGTTGTGGCCTCGGGATAATGATTACCACCCCGAAAGGCCACATTCTACAACAAGCAATCAAGTACGGTTTCAGAGTCACCAACAACGAGGCAGAATATGAGGCGTTGATAGCAGGGTTGTCCTTAGCCAAAGAACTCGGAGCTAGAAAGATAGTAGTGAAGTCTGATTCGTAATTGATTGTCAACCAGATTCAGGGGTCGTATCACGCAGAGGTCCACAGATGGCATCCTACTTACAAAAGGTAAAAGATATTCAGTCGACATTTGAGGAACTTACCATAACCCAATTCCCAAGAAGCGAGAATTCCCAAGCAGATGCTATGGCCACCCTTGGTTCAACAATGGAGGGAGACAAACCACGTTCAATACCGGTAGTGTACTTGAACTGGCCAGTAATTTGGAAAGAAGAAAGAATGGTCGCCTCTGTCAATTCAGTCGACACTTGGATGTCACATATTGTCAAATATTTACGAGAAGGCAAG
Source organism: Zanthoxylum bungeanum (assembly GCA_019454045.1). Taxonomy (NCBI): domain Eukaryota; kingdom Viridiplantae; phylum Streptophyta; class Magnoliopsida; order Sapindales; family Rutaceae; genus Zanthoxylum; species Zanthoxylum bungeanum. The sequence continues at coordinate 67,515 of SKCR01007802.1, forward strand.
CTTCCAGACGATAAAATCCAAGCCAGACAAATCCAGAGACAGTCTGCAAGGTTCACATTATTCGACGGTCAGTTGCTAAGAAGATCACTTTCATGACCCTACCTGAAATGCCTCACACACGACGAGGCGCAGCATGTGTTGGCAGAGCTACATGAGGGAGAATGTGGAAATCATTCATGAGGTAGGAGCTTGGCTCTCCGAGCCCATTCGACAAGCTACTACTGGCCTACGATGAGGTCCGACTCAGCTGAATTCACTAAGAAGTGTGAAAAATGCCAGAGGTATACTCCAGTCTCACATCTCCTACTGGGAAGACTCAATCCCATCTTATCTCTCTGGACGTTCATGAAGTGGGGAATGGACATCGTTGGGAAACTCCCAGCCGCCCCAGGTCAGCGAGTCTACATGCTTGTGTTGATGTGTCGAAGTGGATTGAAGCAGAATCATTCGCCAGGATACGTGACAAGGAGGCACAAACGTTCGTCTGGAAGAATATCATCTGTCGGTTCGGCATACCAAGAGAGACCGTGACTGACAATGGTTCGCAATTCATCAGCCAACACTTTCAAGACTTCTGCAGGAATTGGGGCATAAAGTTGAGCTTCTCGACACCGCGCTTCCCACAAGCAAACGGCCATGCCGAGTCGTCTAACAAAATGATTCTGAATACTTTGAAGAATAGATTAGAGAAGGCAAAAGGTTCTTGGGCGGATGAACTCCCGAGGGTGTTGTGGTCTTACAGGACAACAGCTCGTTCATCAACAGGCGAAACCCCATTTTCACTGGAATTTGTAACATAAGCAGTAATACCAATCGAAGAAACTATCTCATCCCCACGCTACTAATGGCTCGACGAGGAATCGAATCGATAGCTTATAAACTACACTCTCGATACAATTGATGAAATGAGTGACCAAGCTTTCATTCGACTAGCAGCCCATCAACAGAGGATGGCTAGATACTTTGACAAGAGCGTCAATAACAAGACTTTTAAGGAAGGGGATTGGGTCCTACGCAGAGTTTTCCAGAACACAAAGGAGATTGGCGATGGAAAGTTGGGACCGAACTGGGAAGGTCTGTACCTCGTCACCAAAATTATTGGGAGATGAGCCTATAAGCTACAAACCGTGGAATGAACTATAATCTGCAACAGTTGGAACGTCGTTCATCTCAAGCGATTCATCTGGTAATTTAGTTATCTTTCGAAGTATGCATGCAGTACTTAGTTATCTTTTCCAAAGTATGAAATAAAGAAATTTGTTGTTTGCAAAAGTCATTCGACTATTTGGAATAAGAGCCCATTCATTAGAAGCTCTTTTAACAAGATAGAGAGAATTGTTCAAAATATCGATAAGTTTCCCTTCCATTCGACAAAATAATACTCTTTATACAAAATGTTATCAAACAAAACCTTAGTGCGTTAGTTGAGAATAAAATTCTTAAACTTCGGGAGCACTAGCTGGCTCCTCTTCAGCAGCCACGAGAATACTGGCAGAAGCATCTTCTTCTTGGACTCCAGGCTCAACCCTCAAACCAATCTCGACCAGAGTTGGTCCAATATCTTCTTCTTTCTTCACTCTTCTCTCGGACTCTCCCAATTCAACCTCAGGAACTGCTACCGATTCAACCTCAACTTTCTTTAAGACGACTTCATCACTCTTTTCCTCGTCGTCGCCTTCAGTCGACATAGAGAGTCCAGCGACATACCTTTCATACTATCGAATCCATCTTTCCGGCTTCCAATCGGGTGCTTCCCAGTGAGAAAGTCATTCATCAAGTCACTCATATCATTCAGCATAGATTCAATTGCAATCTCTTCCATTTGTTCAAGCATCTGCTCTTTTTCCTTCGACACATTGTCCAAACTTTGTTTGTAAGCCTCGATAATTACTTCAGACGTCTCATTCTCCATCTTTAGAGTAGCCTTAGTTTCCTTCAACTTCGTCTCGAGCCCTTTTTCATTTCTCTGAGAAGCAGCCAACCCGGAATTCAGTTCTGACGCTTCCTTCCTCACCACATACAATGATTTCTCCAGTTCCCTCATCCTTCTCTGACTCGACTCCGCATACTTTCGCATGTATAAGCTGCATTCCAATGCCTGAAATATCCCAAGTTAGAGATCATTCGATCAAAATATATATAAAGGAAATCTAAGCATACACACTTGGTAGTTCAGAGCTGTCGCTTTCTTCATGGCTTCTACTGAACCAATTTTCGATAGCCTTTCTTCATCCCCCTTCAGGAGAAGTCCATCCACGAATGAGTTTATACTTGAAGGGTCCAATATAGCAGTTGACTCGCGAGGAACCCTTAAAATAACGTTCTTCATATCTTCTTCAACCTCCATAACAACTTTCCTTTTCTTCCCAGCTGGAGTCATTTCAGTCGACTTCCCCTTCTACGCGACAGCCTCCATTGATACGACATCTTTGGGTTGAGGGTCCACTATCTGTTCAATTTCAGACTCCTCCACCTTCAACTTCCTGGCCTTCCTGCGATTCTTCATTTCGTCGAGTGAAGATAATTTGAATGGTGTAGACATCATGTCCTCTGCGCATAAAATTTCCTTAGGACTTAGAGACTTTAAAAAGAAAGATTCTCCGTATAATTCTTGACACGACCAACTACCAGATATCACGGGCAATACGTCTTTACAAAAGACCAGGGGGATACCTTCTCGATTGTGAATATCCTTCCACAACATAGTCGCCATTAATCTCTTCTTTACCAAAATAACTCTCCAATCTCTTTCTTCAGCTGGCAGAGCTAAAATCGCTTTGGTGTTGGAAATGGTTCGACTAGATGAAACAAACGACTTATTTCGTAAGGGATCTGCAATAACAAAATCTTGATTATTGTTATTCATAAGTAAATTCGAAGATAGACAATAAATAAATAAATGTTACTCACTCGACAAACTCTAATATTCTGGGATTCGACCAACTCCAGTCGACCTAAAAATACCCTCACCCCTCACAAAGAAGTAATCAAACTGCCAATTTTCCATATCATTCGTTGGAAGTTCGGTGACTAAATGTTTCTTTCTCTGACTAAGAAACAAGGTATATCGTCCATTCTCAATCAAATGCTCATTTAAGTAGTATGTGGCCAAAACATCTTTCACCTCAAAAAGCACTCCCAATTCGAAGGCCATGCACTCAATCGACAACAGAATCCTCCAAGTGTTTGACATCGGTTGAGAAGGAGCGATCTCAAAATGATCTAAAACCTCCCAAACTAATCTTGGAATTGGGAATCTCAGTCCATCAGAGAAAGGTCGCACATAGAATCTCATATATCTCAGAACTTTGTAGTCGATTCTTTCACTCGAAAAAGGTACCCTCAGTTCCAATGTCTCAGGAAACCTATACTTGCACCCGAGTTCCCTCAATAGTTTCTCACTCATTCGACTAGCGGGGTTCTTCGATAACAGATTAGTGTGCTCACTTGTACTAGGTAATTCACTCGATTCTGTAACGACTGGTAAACTATTTAGTGGTATAGCCTCAGTGGGGACTTCTTCGGATAACTCAGCTACGGTTATTAACCCAGCCTCAATCAAATCCTGATACGACTAATCTCTAAATACTTAATCCACCTCCGTCTCACTAGAAGATGATTAGACAAATTCATTAATCTTAGCACCTAAGCTGCCTAAGGATTCTCCACTCGACATCCTCCAAACGACAAGCATATAAACACTAAACCCCTTAAAAAAACTATTCCCTAAAGATCAAAACCCACAAACACAATTCTCAAAATAGATCTAAGGTCCGAAAGATCAAACAACCTATATTATCAAAGAACAGCTCGAATCTACACTAAGAACGTTTAAAGAAAATGAAGAACAAGAGATGAGTTTTTGAAGAATACCTTAACAGACTTGAGAGCTCTCCCAACTCGATCTCCGAAATGGAATTTTGAGAATAAGGTGAATGAGTAACGAACACTCTCGTATATAACCTTTTTTTGGCGCCTCAAGTTCCCACAAAAAACTTCTCGTAATTTACGCTAGGGTTGCACATAAACCAAGAAAGAAACCCTTAGAGTCGAATGAGAAGCGAGGTAAAATGATATCTGGTTCAGTCGACATGGGACATTCCCCTTAGGCACATGTGAAGCCAATTAAAGATGTGGACTCCCCTAAGTCCATGCGACATGTCGAGTCAAATGAATACATGGACTTCCACAGTCCATACGACATGTTGAGTGAATTTACTCATGAACCTTCATTTGGTTCAGTCGACATAGGACATTCCCCTTAGGCTCATGTGAAGCCAATTGAAGATGTGGACTTCCCTTAGTCCATGCGACATGTCGAGTCAAATGAATACATGGACTTCCACAGTCCATACGACATGTCGAGTGAATTTACTCATGAACTTTCATCTGGTTCAGTCGACATGGGACATCCTTCTTAGGCTCATGTGAAGCCAATTGAATATGTGGACTTCCCTTAGTCCATACGACATGTCGAGTCAAATGAATACATGGACTTCCACAGTTCATACGACATGTCGAGTGAATTTACTCCTGAACCTTCATCTGGTTCAGTCGACATGGGACATTCCCCTTAGGCTCATGTGAAGCCAATTGAAAATGTGGACTTCCCTTAGTCCATGCGACATGTCGAGCCAAATGAATACATGGACTTCCACAGTCCATATGACATGTCGAGTGAATTTACTTTTGAACCTTCATCTGGTTCAGTCGACATGGGACATTCCCATTAGGCTCATGTGAAGCCAATTGAAGATGTGGACTTCTTTAGTCCATGCGACATGTCGAGTCAAATGAATACATGGACTTCCACAGTCCATACGACATGTCGAGTGAATTTACTCCTGAACCCTCATATGGTTCAGTCGACCGGGGACATCCCCCATAGACTCTTGTCGAGTCAAATGAAGACATGGACTTCCCTTAGTCCATGCGACATGTCGAGTCAAATGAGTAAATAGACTTCCTCAGTCCATACGACATGTCGAATGAAATAAACTCCTGGATCCTCATCTGGATCAGTCGACCGGGGACGTCCCCCATGGACTCATGTCGACTCGATTGAAAACATGAAACTTTCATGATTCATACGACAATGTCGAGTAAAGGGCCTCTAGATCTTCATCTGGTTAGGTTAAACGATGACATTTCCCGAGAATTCATATCAACTCATCAGTTTTGAGCCTTTGGCAGGGTCACTGAAAAGTGCTCCACGACTTGATTCGTTCGACAGTAATACTCTCCAAGTCAAGGGCTTCTAGACTTAGAGAGTATGGGACAAATTGTACGGGCCAAAAATAGGCCCAAGGGTAAAATCGATATTTCACCCCTGGGCCAACCACGAAACCAGAGACCCAAGCCCACTTTCAAATCCAATTTAAAAATCAAAGTCGGGCCGAGAGCCCATCGCTCATCGCTTATCAATGACCAAGTTGGTAAAACGTCCAAACACATAAATCTCACCAATTAAATCAGCAGTTACAGAGATAGTCATAAACGCCACCATTAAAGTCTACAGTTACGAAAATCCCAACGGTCAAGAGGTAAATGACACCACATCAGAAGACTTATAAAAGAGAAAGGTCCTGACATGGAGAGGGGATCAAACATCAGAAAAAAAAATACAGCATTTCACCCAAGAAATATCAAACACCATGCCCCCACGGCAAACAAACTGAGATTGAGGTAACTCTACGTTTTTCTCTCCATACTTCTGTCAGACACACTTTACTGACTTCAGCGTCGGAGAGCCTACGGCTTCCACCACACCGGTGGACAGTACTCCCCGCTCATATTACCCTTGTTTTACAGGTTCGCTAGTGCCTTCAAAACCAGAATCTCGATTGTGGGTCTCGGGCGAAAACCGACATCCACACACTCATACTTATTGTGGGACACAGAAATCGGCGACGCTGTTCTAGGCTCGTGGCCTAGTTGGGAGTACGAAATAACATGGAGTCGCCACTCGGTGTGAACCAGGACAAAGATTTAAGGCCGCACTCACCCCTTGCAAGGGAATACCTCAAACCTGTTGGGTTCGGAATAGTCTCTTACTTATGCCACTTGTAATGATGTCATTTATGCAATATCTTAACCGAATCTACGCAACATGCTCAAGAACAACCTATATCTAGTTCATGTTTATAAAGATAAATCCTATGTCTAAGTTGCATGCTTGAAAAGTAAGTTATCACCACGGCAAACACACGATAACACACGGCAATCCCATGAACATGCTTCAATTATATAATGCGGAAAACAAATAACAACATAAACATAATGCAAATTCCAAACGTAAAATAAATAACTAATCATGCTTAAAAATAAATAACTAAATAACATACTAGACTAAATCATGCTCGAATACAAGGTTGGATGAAACGAGATACGTGTGTCTCTTAAGTAGTACGTGGCGTTGTATCCCGAGTGCAAACCGCACTACCGTCCATTCGGATTCGGCTACGAAATTTACGTCCGGGTTCCATCTGATATACCACAAAAGAGAACACACATTTCGTTCATCCGGAATTCACATCATGCCTCAACAAACGACTCTCATGCGATAATATATTAAAATAAATAACAAAAAATGAAAGATAATAAATAAAGAAGGTGCCCTCAGGTCTAACCTATTTTGTCGTCTATCGGAAGCGCGTTACACGGCCGTCGGAAGGGTTGATGTTCCGCAACTTTTCCGGTTCCCTAATCCAACATTTTTCCTCGATGTTTCGCTGTTTAGGCTGCTGTTTTCACTCCATTTCGCTGCTGTTTGTATTGTATTTTCTGGTCACTATTTTAAGGTAATTAGGGGACTGTTTTACAGGTTATTTGGACTGGTTTGGGTTGCGGTTTTTGGACTGTTTTGGGGGCAGTTTTTGGAGTTGTTTGAGGGATTGTTTTGGGCAGTTTTTTTTAGATGCTTTGGGCGTGTATTTGAGGGCTGCTGTGAGGTGTGTTGAAGGCTTGTTGGAGGGCAGTTTTTGGCTTATTTGTGTGTGTTTTCCTGTGGTTTATTGTGGGGGGGGGCTGATTGCGTTTGAATGGGCTATTGTGGATAAGGCAGTAACGTAAGACTGGTTGAGTGAATGAGTGGCAGGTTAGTTGGCGCTTAAGGGCGTGAAATATGGGTAAATATCTGTGTTGATTGTGAGTTGATTTGTTGTTGTTAAGGGGCATCCTATGTAAACGTGGGGGTTGTGACGTTGAGTGTTATATGCGTGGTGGCTGAATGCGTTGAATTGGTGAAGGGTGAGATGAGAGGCGTGGCTTAGGGGTTATTGTTGCTTCAGCGAAGGGGGCTGGCGTTCATTAATCATGCGTCCATCATGATTTTTAGTGTGGGGTGTGTGCAGGCGAGGTTGTCTAGGCGTGAAGAGCGTGAGGTAGTGGGGCAGGTTGCTTGTTGTGAAGGAGGCTGAGTGTTTTTGTGTTTGTTGGCAGGCGTTGAGTGGAGGCTGTGGTTATTGGTTTGTTGAAGTCGGAAATTTGGTTAGTGGCGTGAACGTACGTGGCTTGGCTGTTTGCGTGAGGCGTGAGCATGTGGCGTTTGAGGTAGTGGGTGTGAGCATGTGGCGTTTGAGTGTGGCTATTGAACGTGAAGGTGATTGTGAGGAGGGGCAGGTGGCTATGTGTGGACGGCAATGGAGGGGATTCTTGGAGGCTTAGGGTTTGTGAATGTGCGGCAAGGGGAAGTGGCCAGTTTTAGGCTTAGTGAGCTACACGAGAGCTTCTTAGGGTTTTCATTGTGAATTCTCAACTGCCGAGTACGTGTGTGGGGAAGATCATGGTCTGTTTTAACGTGGAGGGCTACATGTTGAAGGTTTTTTTTTTCGTTTTGGTCAGTTGTAGTGAATGGTTTTGAAGAAGATGAGGGAATGGAGAGTGGCGAGAGAGAGAGAGCAAGGCCGTCTGAGAGAGGGAAGCTAGCTGGTTAGGTTTTGCCGAGAGAGAGATGGGAGGGATCAGTGGAGGTGTTTAAGATTAGGGTTATTCTGTTGTGGGTTGCCGTGAATAGTTGGAAGCCGTGTATCTGCAGGGGGCCAGAGCTGTGGGTTTTGTGTTATATTTTATAGTAGGGTATTAGGGTTAGGGTTGTGCATGTGTGTATTTAATTTTTAGGCAATAATATTTATTTTGGTGGGTAATATCTTTAATTGGTGACTGATTTATTTTATTTTAATTTGTGTTTAATTTCAATTTAATTGGTTTTAATTTAATTTAATTCAATTTAAATTTAATTTAATTTAATTTGTGACATGTTTTTAAATGTTTTAATTATTATTGGGTGTGATTTAATGGGCTTGGGCTAGGCGTGTGTTTTTAAAATGGAAGTCCAACAAGCGAACCCGAAGCTAAACAAGCGAATATAATCTAACAAAAATACTGATTCCCTTCCGACGTCCGTTTCCCGCGACTTCCTCGACTTAAAAGGTAGTGTCTCCAAATGAGACTCATCATAGGGACTTATATGCAAAAATACAGTGTCTACACTTATCATTTATTAAAACTTGACATCGTACACTTGCGGTAATACAGTGGGTATTTTATAAAATATATATTTTATTTTATTATATACAAATTAATTTAGAAGATATAAAACTTTTTTTAAATATAGAATTTCAAATTAATTTTTCTTCATACTCTTATATCCACATGGGAGTAATTCTTTGATATAACAGATACATAAATGGCGTCTTATTACCAACAAATTAGTAAATGACATATATGATTTAATATCTATTTTTTTTAGTTATTTTTTAATATTTTAATACTCGTGACAATAAATTATTGAATTGTTACACGAATAATATGATATTTCTATTGTATTATAAATTTTTTTCAACGTGGGATATTTTAAGTATCCACATTTTCAACAATGAATAATATGTTAACCCACGCAACTAAAGAGCCACTCGTAACGCCATCACCACCTCGAAGCAAAGCATTTAAGGCTCAAGCTAGAGCAAGATGCGAGTCACATAAAAGTAGTGAATTCACAAACACTACCCATGAGTGAGTTGGTGAAAAAAGTGTTGGTGAGAACCGACACTTGGGAAGTTCAGACGAAACTTGTAATTATTGATTCATCTTGAACACAGATCGGGAATTCAGTAGCCGTTTGGGAATTGATTTTTTGTTTTTTTTTTATATCTTTCCGCGAAATGGAAAAAAAATACTGAGTTTTTCAATTATTGACGTTTTACTTTTGTAAAATGTGAAGCCCTCTTTCACCCGTTGGATGAGTGACACGTGGCTCAATCTCTGCCGTTACTTAAAATACATATTTTGCTCACCATATATAAATGATGCTAGGGTTGAGTAAATGTTAAGAAAAAATTGGTTTTTTACTTCTTAGATTTCTCCTATTATTGTTTGGCTACTTGTGTTTAATTGAGCCAAAAATTCATAATCCAAGTTTGTGTGATCTTCAAGTGTAAGGAAAGATTGACACTATTAGAGATTAGAGTTTATCTTGGTTTTATTATGTAATTTGGGGAAATTGTTGTTGTAAGTTTCTCCAAGATTCTTGTGTAATCTTGGTACTATATTAGTCCAGTGAGCTCCTGATTTCGGAGTTCAACGTGGATGTAGTCTGAAATTTTTCATGCGAACCACGGTAAAAATCTTGAGTGTTTTTGGTATGGATGATTTCTGATTTTGCTTATGTTCTGTTAATTGGATTGGGCGTTTGATTTGTACTCAAAAATTTGAAGCTGGGCGTATTATTTAAATAATAGAGAATTTCAAATAATTATTTTATCATATTATCATCTTCGGTTCATGTTGAAGACAGCTTGCAAGACAAGCTTATGAGACAGCTTGCAAGACAAGCTTGTGAGACAGCTTGTAAGACAAGCTTGTGAGACAGCTCACAGCTTGCAAGACAAGCTTGTGAGACAGCTGTGAAAACGTGTGAACAATGCACACGTTTTCTAGCACTATAAAATGGAGCCTTGAGTCCATTATTCATCATCCCAAAAATCCCATAAATCCCGAAATTGAGAGAATAGAGAGTAAAGAGGGTTGAGAGGTTTTTTGTAAAGTTTGTATAATAAACTTTGTAATTCTTTTGTTGGTAGTAATAAAAGAAGAGTTTTCCTCTCACATCTCCTCTATTATTGTGTGTTTAATTACAACAAGTGGTATCAGAGCTACGGTTCCACGGAGGGATCCCGAAACTCAGAAACAGATGTTCGGTTTGGAAAGTCGGTTCCGACAAAAGTTGTCAAAAATCGATTTTGAGCATACCATCAGACGTTTCACGGCGAGACGAGCACGGTGGTATTTTTCGGCGATCAAACGGAGGCCTGAGGACGCCGCACGCGCCGCACGCGCCAACCAGAGGACTCTTCACGCGCTCCACGCGCAGTAACGCGCCGCACGCGCTGCTCAAGGAAGAAGACGACGCCACGTCAGCGCCACGTGTCGCCCAGTCAGCAGCCCAGTCAGCTGCCACGTCATCGCCCAGTCAGCAGCCAGTCAGCGCCACGTCAGCACTTGCCACGTCAGCGGTGCCACGTCAGCGGTGCCTGGTAAATTTCAGATAGGTCCCTGAACTTTCTGGAAATTACAATTTAGCCCCAATACGTTCAGGAATTTTCAATTTAGTCCCTGAACTTTTTTTGGAAATTGCAATATAGTCCCTGGAGTTTTCCGTAATTGCACTTTGGCCCCTGAACTTTCGGAAATTGCACTTTGACCCATGTAATTTCTGGAATTTGCAAATTGGTCCCTGTGTCGGATTTTGACAAACGAAGTGTCATTTTCGACCATTCCGGATGCAACGGTGAGGTCCGTTTTTTGAAATTCTGCTTAGAATTTTTATGATGGAGGGGAGCAACGGAAAAATGATTTTGTTAACCAGTACAAACTATTTCACATGGAGAGGAAGGATGAAAGACCTTCTGTATGTGAAGGACTATGATGGATCGGTGTTTCTGGAGCAGAAACCAGAAGGAATGACCGATGGAAAGTGGGCTAATCTTCACCAGAAAACATGCAGTACTATTCGTCAGTGGATCGACGACAGTATCGTGAACCATGTCAGTGAAGAGACAAATGCACGTGACTTATGGAGAAAGCTGGAGGAGCTTTTCGAGCAAAGACTGGCAACAACAAGCTGTACTACATCAAGAAGATGATGGGTTTGAAATACCAGGAAGGTACAGCTGCGGCGGACCATATCAACGATTTCCTCGGAACCATAAAGGAATTGTCTGGATTGGGCATAGACTTCGGTGATGAGGTAAATGGCTTAATACTCCTTAATACGTTACCAGAATCTTGGGAAACGTTTAGATCTACGGTGATCAATTCAGCCGCAGATGGGAAAGTCACTATGGAGATGGCAAAGACCAGGATCTTCGAGGAAGAAAAGATGACGAGAATGCAGGAGTCAGCATCAGCCTCAACCTCAGAAGCTCTAGTGACAGAAAAGAACACCAGAAGGGGGAAGAGTAAAAGCCGAGGCCCAGGTAGACCAGACAAGAACCGAGGTAAATCAAGAACTAAAGATATTGAGTGCTATTACTGTAAAAAGAAAGGCCATATAAAGAGGGACTGTTACAAGTTGAAGAACGAGCAGTCCAGGAGAGATGGTGACTCTAATCAAGAAAGAGTTGCTACTACCACCGAGAAAACCTCCAAAGACTTCTGCATAATATATGAAGAATATGTTGTGAATCTTACCAGCCACGAGACCAGTTGGGTGATAGATAGTGGCGCCTCCATACACGCCACATCTCGCAGAGACTTCTTTCATCTTACACACCAGGAGACTACGGTGCTGTAAGAATGGGGAATGACGGACAGTCCAAAGCCGTCGGTATTGGAGACATCTGCCTTGAAACAGAGAACGGGACAAGGCTAGTGTTGAAGGGAGTCAAGCACATCCCAGATATCCGGTTTAAACCTGATCTCAACAGGCAAGCTGGATGATGAAGGTTTCTGCCAGCACCTTTAGTGACGGATGCTGGAAGCTCACTAAAGGATCAATGGTCGTGGCACGAGGTAAGAAAGACTCAACCCTGTATTTGATGCATGCTAAGCTTTCAAATAGTAGCATAAATACAGTCAACAGCAATGAGGCAGCCGAGCTATGGCATAAAAAGCTCGGTCACATGAGCCAAATAGGGATGGAGATACTACGCAGGCGGAATGTTCTTCCGGAATTGAAGAACTCACACTTACGGAAGTGTGAACACTGCATGGCTGGAAAGCAGAACAGAGTATCCTTCCAGAGCTCCCCGCCTCAACGGAAACCGGAGGTACTAGATCTCATACATTCAGATGTATGCGGTCCGATGCAGACACGAACACTCGGAGGGTCACTGTATTTTGTGACATTTATTGATGATCATTCAAGGAGGATCTGGGCATACACCTTGAAGAGAAAAGATCAAGTGCTGGGAGTGTTCAAGGAGTTTCATGCTTTGGTGGAGAGAGAAACCGGCAAGAAACTGAAGTGCATCAGAACAGATAACGGTGGAGAATACAGAGGTCCGTTTGATCAGTACTGCAAGACGCAAGGAATCAGACATCAAACGACACCTCCGAAGACACCTCAGCTGAATGGCCTAGCTGAGAGGATGAACAGAACCTTGTGCGAAAGGGTCAGAAGCTTGCTATCACAAGCCAAGCTGCCAAAGACATTTTGGGGGGAGGCACTCATCACAGCAGTACATGTTTTGAACATGTCCCCAGCGGTCGCACTGAAAGGTAATGTTCCTAACCAAGTCTGGACAGGTAAAGAAGTGTCATACCAACACTTGCACGTCTTTGGGTGCAAAGCTTTTGTACACATCCCAAAGGACGAGAGATCCAAGCTTGATGCAAAGACGCGACAGTGTGTCTTTATTGGCTATGGTCAGGATGATTTCGGCTACAAACTGTATGATCCAGTGGAGAAAAAGATCGTCAGGAGCCGTGATGTTGTCTTCGTTGAAGACCAGACCATAGAAGATATCCGGAAGGAGATGAAGACAATGCCCCAGCAATACAGTATGTGAATCCAGAACCTCATACACCGGTGCCAGTACGAGTTGAAAATGAGGTTCCCAGACATGAGGGTACAGGTGATGAAGCCCAGAGATGATGATCATGATCAACCACCAGTACCAGAAGTTCCACCAACAGTTCCACAGAGAAGGTCTGACAGAGACAAGCGACCTTCAACTAGATACTCTGCATATGAGTATGTGCTGCTTACTGACGGGGGAGAACCCGGGAGCTATCAGGAGGCTGTGGAAACAGATGACAGAGAAAAGTGGGAGGAAGCCATGCAAGATGAGATAAAATCTTGCATGACAATCACACTTTTGAGTTGGTGAAATTGCCAATAGGCAAAAGGGCTTTGAAGAACAAATGGGTATACAGGGTGAAGCAACATGAGCATACTTCACAACCCAGGTACAAAGCCAGATTAGTTGTCAAGGGATTCAATCAGAGGAAAGGCATTGACTTCGATGAAATCTTCTCTCCAGTTGTGAAGATGTCATCCATCAGAGTGGTACTCAGCTTAGCAGCAAGCCTCGACCTGGAAATTGAGCAGATGGATGTCAAGACCGCATTTCTTCACGGGGATCTGGAAGAAGAAATTTACATGGAGCAACCAGAAGGCTTCAGAGAGTCAGCGGGAAAGAGGACTATGTGTGCAGACTCAGGAAAAGCCTCTACGGTTTAAAACAGGCACCGAGACAGTGGTACGTGAAGTTTGAGTCAGTTATGGGGGAGCAGGGATACAAGAAGACCACTTCAGACCATTGTGTTTTCGTTCAGAAGTTTTCTGACGATCTTTATCATCTTACTGCTATATGTAGATGATATGTTGATAGTTGGCAGGAATCAATCGAGGATTGATAATTTGAAGCAGCAATTGAGTAAGTCTTTTGAGATGAAAGACTTGGGGCCAGCTAAACAGATTCTTGGCATCAGGATCGGTCGTGATCGGAAAGCCAGGAAGTTATACTTGTCACAGGAGGAGTACATCGAGAAAGTACTTCAGAGATTCCAGATGGACAAGGCTAAAGCGGTTAGCACTCCTCTTGCTACCCACTTTAGATTGAGTACACAACAGAGTCCCTCTACTGAGTCAGAGAAGGAGGAAATGAAACAGGTTCCTTACACCTCAGCAGTGGGAAGTCTTATGTATGCCATGGTGTGCACGAGGCCAGACTTAGCACACGCAGTTGGATTGGTCAGCCGGTTTATGTCAAACCCAGGACGGGAACACTGGAATGCTGTCAAATGGATTATGCGGTATCTTCGAGGCACTTCCAAGATGAGATTATGTTTTGGAAGCAGCGACAAACCAATGTTGATAGGCTACACCGATTCAGATATGGCAGGAGATGTGTGTAGGCATTGCATTTTTGCATACCGAACCCGATGAGGAGTCTTATAAGGAGGCACCGCCTTTTAGTCGTGGAGTTCGTGGAAAGCGGTCGAAGGAAAGGTTAAGTCAAGAGATAATACATTTTGGAAATTAATTCGCCGAGTTTGCTCAAAGTTTGATTGCTAAAAGTTTGTTTCAAAGCGTGTTTACAACCCGAAAATCACCGCAAACCCTTCCAAGCCCACCTAGACACCTAAATCCGCATCCAAAGCCCATTAAACCAAAACCAATCAAGCACCAAGCCCACCACCTATGAGGCCCACGACCTTGACACCAAATTACCCCTCCTTACACTATTCCAACATGATTTACCCATATACCAAACTTACTTTAACCATTCCACCTCACTTTAACAAAATATTAAATAAATAACACTTCACTCATTCAAAACCAATACCTCACCCATACTTCACTCATTCAAACCCATACCTCACCCATACTTCACTCATTCAAACCCATACCTCACTCATTCACACCCACACCTCACTCATTCAAGCCCATACCTCACTCATTCAAACCCACACCTCACTCATTCACACCCATACCTCACTCATTCACACTTACACCTCCACTACACCATTTGCCTATATAAACCATCATTTTCCACCTTGAAACCCCTAGCACATATCAAGATACATCAAGCAAAAAATCAAGCATTCACCAAGCATTTTAGGAGATCATAAACAGCCCTCTATATTCCCTACAAGTCACGCCCAAGCCCTTCCATTCACTACCTCTGATCATTTCAAGCATTCATCCAGCCCCCTAACCCTCACATCTTCACGCATAAAGCACCCACTCGACTTCCCCTCACTGCCCTTGCACCCAACACGCAAAACAGCCCCTTATTCCACCCAAAACAGTCCACCAAACAGCCCATTGTCACGCCCAATTTAGCCCCTGGAATTTACACCCAAATCAACCTAATTTTAGCCCCAAACCAGTACACAAACTGACCTAAATACCCTCCAAAATTCGCCCAAAAACAGCAGCTCAAAAGCCTTCAAAACAGTCCCCAAAGTCACCAAAACAGTGAGCAAAAACTGCAGTTGTAAGCCCTTGAGTAAACCAAGCAAACGGCAGTCCAACGCCTCTTAAAAATCACCAAAATTGACCTTAATCCACTGCCAACCAGCGAGCCAAGTACGAAGACCTGAAACGCAGCGAAACGAACTCAAAACAGCGAGCAAAGTGCCAAAGCAGTGAGCAAAACGTCGAAACAGTGAATCGGTGGAATCGTGGTGACTTAGCCTTTCCGACGGCCATGTAACGCGTCTCCGAGCAACGACAAAAAAGGTTAGACCTGAGGGTTTATATTACAGAATTTTCTCACATAAAATAATGATTTAAAAATGTATTTTATGGCATTTTGGCATGAGTAGTTAACTTGGCATGTTGTTGGAATTGGCTCACATGAAATAATGGTTTAAAAATGTGTTTAATGTGTTTAATTAGTTTAGTATGTTGTATTAAATTTATTTGCATAAAATAATGATTTAGGAAATGTATTTTTACTTGTTTAGTATGAATGATTAGCTCGGCATGTCGTTTAGGGTTAATTCATATGAAATAATGACTTAGAATGGTTATTTGAGCATGTTATTAGTTTACATGAAATAATAACGTAGGAAGTATGTTTAATTTAAATGGTTATTTAAGCATGTATTTAGGATTAGTGTACATGAAATATTGACTTAGAATATGTGTTTAATAATGCTAGCATGAATAGTTAATTTAACATGTTAATTAATTTAGGTTACATAAATTAATTAAGGTAGGATTGCATGTAATTTATTTTTCTGTCGCATGAATGTCATTAATTAGTACGTGATGTGGTTTTGAGTGAATGGAATATGTATTCTTTTTGTGTGGTATATTGGATGGAAACCTGGACATAAATTCCATAGCCGAATCCGAATGGACGGTAGTATGGTTTGCACTCGGGATACAACGCCCCGTACCACTTAAAAGACTCACATGTTTCATTTCACTCAAATTTGTATTTGGAGCATGATTAGATTGTTGTAATGTTGTTTTTACCTTCAAAGCATGTGAACTTAGAATTTAGGCATGTATGTTGAGTAGACTTGGTTAATATTGCACAAATCCATTCATTACAAGTGACATAAGTAAGGGACCATTCCGAACCCAACGGTTTGAGGTCATCCCTTGCGAGGGGTGAGTGCGGCCTTAAATCATTTTCCCGGTTCACACCGGGTGGCGACTCCATTATTCTCCGGTTTAGTCCCCCGTGGGCTACTCCGTACTCCCAACTAGGCCCTGAGTCTAGAACGGCATGCGTCGTCCAGTTTCTGTGTCTACAATGTGGATACCCGAAAGTCTACTTCGGGGTATCTGATTACTCTCTCAGGAGGAGCTGTGGCATGGCAGTCAAGGTTGCAGAGATGCGTTGCGCTTTCTACAACAGAGGCAGAATTCATTGCAGCTACAGAAGCTTGCAAGGAATTGCTGTGGATGAAGACATTCGTCCAGGAATTGGGTTTCAAGCAGGAGAAGTACATTTTGTACTGCGATAGCCAGAGTGCTATCTATCTCGGTAAAAATTCTACCTTTCATTCGAGGTCAAAACATATCGATGTGAGGTATCACTGGATACGGGACGTCCTGAGCTCAAGGCTGTTAGAACTCAGGAAAATTCACACCGACGACAACGGTGCCGATATGTTCACGAAGGTTTTACCGAAGGAGAAGCTTGAAATCTGTCGTGCCATAGCCGGGATGACAAAACTCTCCACATAGTCAGAGTGGGGAGATTCAGAGAACTACGATTGGCTTGATCCCAACTCAGGGTACGTAGGCAGTCATACAGATGCAGCCAGGGGAGGATCCTTTTGAGGATCCGATTTGGATGATTGATGGTCGGCTCAGATTTTGGGGAAATCTTCACCGAGGGGGAGATTTGTTGAAGACAGCTTGCAAGACAAGCTTATGAGACAGCTTGCAAGACAAGCTTGTGAGACAGCTTGTAAGACAAGCTTGTAAGACAAGCTTGTGAGACAGCTCACAGCTTGCAAGACAAGCTTGTGAGACAGCTGTGAAAACGTGTGAACAGTGCACACGTTTTCTAGCACTATAAAATGGAGCCTTGAGTCCATTATTCATCATCCCAAAAATCCCATAAATCCCGAAATTGAGAGAATAGAGAGTAAAGAGGGTTGAGAGGTTTTTTGTAAAGTTTGTATAATAAACTTTGTAATTCTTTTATTGGTAGTAATAAAAGAAGAGTTTTCCTCTCACATCTCCTCTATTATTGTGTGTTTAATTACAACAGTTCAGTAAGCTAACAATCAGTATAAATGTAATTTCTTCTTCTTCTTCTTCTATATCTGAGAGTTTTGTTTAAAAAGAACATAATGTTGGGTCAGCTTCAATTTTTTTTTTTTAAATCGTTGGAAATCCGCGTAAAATCACCCCTTCCGGATTTAAACGGAACAGTAAAACCCACAGATTTTTACAAGAAACGGACTCCTTGAATTCAAATCCAGGATCTGAAAATCAATTCCTTAACCCTACACCACTAAAACACGCTTCTTGTTGAAAGCTTGATCTTCAGTAATGTTGAATAGCTGGTATACATGTTACCTCATTTCTTCTGTAGAGTATAAATGAACAACGTAGAGTAGTTCTGCAACTTTTAATTGAGCGGGTAATTTTATTTCTTATTCAGTTGAAGTGTTTGATGTATGGCTGCATTTTAATGTTGTCATATGGCAACAAATGAAGACTAAGGATGAAATTGGGATTCACTAAGGATGTGTTTCAAACATTAGTTAAAAAAAATACATTTATTGAACCATATCCAAAAACTTCCGAACCTCATAATACTTGATTGGGTATATTCATTTCGTACTTGATCGATCCCGAATAGTGTTTTTATATTCGTTCCGTCTCATCTCCGAAAGTTTTGGGATATATTCGGAAATTCTTGATAAATTTATCCACCCTATAGATGAAATATTATATAAATATTTTTCTTATTCTCGTTATATTCCATTGTTAAACCCATCACTTGTAGACTATTAACCTTGAACTTGTGCTTGCATATGCAATTTAAACTAAATTGCTTTGAAATACAAATGATGGTCAAGCTCAAGTGAACCAATTAGTCGGATCCAAATATATTCGGCCCGGCGCTTCTAAACTTTTCTTATAACCCACTAGAAACCCCCAAACAGAATCCAAATTGAATAAAAGCTTTAAAAC
Source organism: Zanthoxylum bungeanum (assembly GCA_019454045.1). NCBI lineage: Eukaryota > Viridiplantae > Streptophyta > Magnoliopsida > Sapindales > Rutaceae > Zanthoxylum > Zanthoxylum bungeanum. Next base: position 86,131 of record SKCR01007802.1, read on the forward strand.
TACGCCATTGCACATCTCCACTCGGTCACCTCCCCACCGATTCCAATATAAACTTGAAAACTAGCTTTCAATTTCCCAAATCGCTCCATTTCAATTTAATAATTTATCATCATGAACTGCGAAGTCTGCCGACTCAAAGAACTGGTAATCAAAACTGAATTTTCAAATTCTTAGTTTATATTAATTTTTTTTAATAAAATGATCTGTTTAATTCTGTTTCATAATCAACTTTATCCTGCTCAATTCTGTCTAGGAAGTCGAGCACTACGAAATACGCGAAGTGTTGCGCTGTAAGTTTCTAATTTTAGCTTCATTTTCTTCTTATTATTAATTTTTATCTTTGTTTACTTCTATTTTAATGAGTCGACTAATTAGCGCCAATTGAAAGTCAATCATTTGATATCTCTGTTTGCATTTATTGATGGATGGATATAGGAATAGGACTAAAGTGAGCAGATTATTTATTTTATTGCAGGCATATTGCATACAATTGTTTTTCATCGAGCATTAGGTCTTGTGCGGCCTAAAGATATTGATCTAGAACTTTTTGAAATCACATATGTAAGTGATTCTGACGTACTGCGTTTTATGGTTTTTATGTTGCTCAACAGAAATTTTTTGAATATCTTAGGATTGAATTGATTGGCATCTTTCCGTGATTTGAGTGGTTTAGCAATTATTGTGTAGGTGCAATGTGGTGATGCGGAAGTTGAGAAGAAAATAGATGAGAAGATTGAGCAATTCATTAATTGGGTTGAAAAGCACCCTAACAAGAAAAGTCAGGTCGGTATTTGCTAGTAAATGTTCTTCTGCGTTAATGTTGTTTGTCTTTTCTAGAATGACAATTTGTTAAAGTTGTTACAAACCTTATATGAATCATTTGGAATTGTTATGAATCTTCTTTCGATCATAGAACCAGAAAATCTAAGTTTTGTGGAGAATGCATGTTAAATACCATTTTTAGTTGGAACATGGGAGTACAGTTACTTCCATAATGTGGCAGAAAAATTTTCTGTTCCGATATGAGTTGGGATCACTTCTTTATCATCTACCCCTCTCTGACGCAATCCTTTTATGTTGGTATTTTAAGTTTAGTATTTATTGTTTTGTGCTTATTGTTGAATTGAAAATTTGTTCACACAGGACTTTACAAGTTAGAGTAGTTGAGCTTTAGGTTCCGCCATCTGTTCTCTTGTCATCTCAGTTTTTCTGTTAAAATTATCCTCTTGTTTATTAACTTTTGAATTAATGGTGCAGTTATGTTTATCTTTCTATGAAGTAAAAAATAAACAGCCATCATGGTTCACCAACAAAATTGAACGCCAATATTGGGAGCAGTGGTATGTGAATTTGAATGTGAGCCAACTTCCAAAAGCTCATTCTAGCAAGTCTCATAATTCCAAAGCTGTCATTGACCCTGGAGGTATTGTAACTACTCATTTAACTAAAGACGAATGTTAAATATCTCACTTATTTAAAGGAACATCCGAACGTGCTTCTTATTTTCTCTCATTATACTCTTGGATATAGAGAGCGACTCTGAGGAGAGAAGTGTTCGCCGGGCAGCACTTGAAGCTTCTCTTCGTGATGTTTTATTTCAAATAATAAAGTTTGTTAATGAGAAAAAAGACCATGTTCCTCCCATTTCTGAGGGTGTTGTCTATTTTCCCTATGAAATAACCATACCAAGGTCAGTTCTCCTTTCATAGTTTTTACTTCATTCATGTGAATGACTATTATATTTTTCCACTGGTATGTTTTGTTATCATGCATGCTGAGTATTTGGAAGGTGAGTGATTTTTCCCCTTGAATGACTTAGCCTTCTTGCTGCTTCAATGCATTTCTTTATTTCTTGACACCAAAGTGATACAATGACTTAGGTTTGGATGAATTTTATGTGATTGTTTTAGCAACGTATTTCCTTTAAAATTGCAGTGTATTTTTTTTCTTGAAAATTTCTGGTGCTTATTGGATATTTTTTATAATGTCTTGTACCTAATAATTTTCCAATAAAAGTTACATATAAGTTTTAACCTTTTTGTAATGCAGTTGTTAATATTCATTGAAATTGTTCGCAAAACACAGGCAAGGGAAAAAAATGGATAGGGAGGGAGTCGTGATTGTCTCATCCATGAAAAATCTTTCTTCTTTTCTTTGTTTTTTTCGAAAGGCATGAAGGATCTTTATATTAACTATAGTTCGTGTGATTGAAGCCTCTTTCTGCGCATTGTTTCATGAGTTATAATGCTATATGGGAGTCCTAATTACTTTGAATAGATTTGTGCCTAGAGAAGAGGGCAGGTTTGGGTAGTATTCAAGGTATGGTATTTATGGGCGCCAACATTGTGGGAAGTAGCAACGAGTAATGATATGGTTCAGCATAAAAACTTATTTGGAGCAGTATAAAGTTTGAGAAAATTGAGACGATAGTTTATATGAGGTTGAGGTGAGAAAATTTCCACACGGCATAAGGTATAACATTAACATGAGTCATATCATACAGTGATATTTGGCCCTCTTACGCATTAAGCTTTGGTCCTCTGATTCTTTATGGACCCAGGCAAGATCTGATACGGTTGATTGCGGGTGCAATGTCTATCACAAAATATTGGTAACTTACCCTTGCAGTATTAATGATGCAAGTAATCCTAACACATCCAACTGCCTTGGAGCAATATGATAACCGTAATTCCAACTGGTTGAAATTACCAAACAACTAAGTTTTTCTTTTTCTTTTTGTGGAGGATGCCTTGATGACTTTTTGTTAGGAAGACTGACCACAGATGGTAGGTTGTTTATGCTTCTAGAATTTTAGAATTTTTTTAACACACTCAAATTGTGATAGGTCAATTACAATTACTAAATATTCCGACGGATGTGAGACTGATTGTTCGCTAGGTTTCTTAATGATTGTGCAAAAAATCTACAGTGCCTGTACTTGTTCTGATTTATTGTACATTCTGGCTACTACTTGTAATTAGTAAGTTTAAAGTATAACTGATTGCTTGGCTAATGATTTCCGAGTTCCCAATCTTCAGACCTGATGTGCAACCTTTCTTCTATTTTTCTTTTTGTTAAAACCAATTATGTAATGAACTAGTAGAGAACTTCTGCAAGTGATGTCAAAGAGATATCTCCATTTTTCTGCTTTCTATATATGTTATGAACCAAAAGAATCCGTCCTTATACTAAGGTGGCAATCTTTTTCAAATGATAAAGAGGTCAGAGCAATGAAGTTGACACAACTCAAGACAGACAGATAAATGCCCTTGATGACATGCCTTTGTTTCTTAATCCATGAGAAGTTGTCGTGGTCCTCATTGCTGTTTGTTTAGAAATGTCTGATAGATTGTTAAGCTGATATTGTGCTTCCATTTCTCAGTTCATCAGATTCTGCTTTTGGGATGGATATGATCAAGAGAATGCTCCACACTGGGCATCCAACCATGCTCAGCTGATACATCAATGGTGCTCGAATAACTCAACAAACTATTGAGGTAAAATACCGAATACTGCTAATAGTACTGCAGGACTGAATACTGCTAATAGTAATGCAGAACCGAATACTTTAGTTGGCAACCTTGTATATGAGAAGCAATCCATAAGAGCATGTTTACATGCACAATTTCTGTAAATATTCTCGGCTTTCTTCCTTCTGCTTGTGGTGCTTAATTTGTCCTGTATATACTACTGTTACATTTCAATAAACCAGAGCCAAGAATAAGATGCTGCCTATTTTGAGCTTGATTTTTCCTGGTGTGCTTTGTAGTTTACTCACGGGTGAGTGGGGACACTGTCACTGCGGAGGCGGCTTTATCTTTGCTAATTCATTTTTTTTTTTTTTTTTAAATAATAATAATAACTATTTGGGTTGTGTTGGACCTGTTTGGTACATCTTTTGGGCCTTATGTCTGGCCCAACTTTAGGTCCATAAGCAATTCTAATTTGCATTCAAACTGATTAAAACAAAATGATGTGTTGATAGTGGTTGGTGACTGATGTCTGATGGGAAAGCAAAAAAGAACAAGCTAAGCCGATTGATGCATTTCCTTTCATCTTTTTTTTAACTAATTTAAAATATTTAAAAAAGTGGCGATATTTTAAATTAAAATTTTGACTTAAATTTATACAATGAATTTAGATCACTAAATAGAGTAAAAAATATCCCTCGCTAATGCCTATTCTTCGAGAGGCCGGAATGTCTAATGGGCTATGGGCATATCATTTACAAGCGTTTCGACTTTAGAGTTGAATCTATACTGGGAGGCTTGATGATTTAAGGCTATAGTTGGCGGCATTTTTGTGCCTTATCTCCAAAAGCTGATTTAGTTCAATAGTGGATACAAGAGGAAGAGGTCATGGAAAAGACAGTTCAAGGACATTTGGGACATACACGAGAAAAAGAATGAACATGTCCATTACTTTTTGTTTTTTTTATGTGCGGACGAAACTCAAGCGCACATAAACTAATCTCCATAATCTATGCTCCATGTCCTCAGATTTCTCAGCATAAATCAGGTAAGTCGTTGGCTTTTAAATCAATGGACATGATTCCAAGAAAATACATATAGTGAGATTCGAACCTTAAATTTAAGAGGGAACAAACCAATTAAATCCAAAACTTTTACCATTGAGGTAACCCCTTTCATTATTACTTCTTGTTTTGGTAAACAAAAAATATATTCAGTAATTTTTTTTTTAATACGAGTAGATAAAATAAAAGAGTAAAGCATTACCCACTTGCCACTGATAGCTAGCGTAACCACGTGTAGATGAGCCTCTTGGAGTCAGAAATTTTATTTAAAACCATAAAGGTAAAGGTATGCGAAGGAGAGAGTTAGATGAAGAACAGGAAGCATTTTGTGTTGGTTCATGGAGTTTGCCTTGGAGCCTGGTGCTGGTACAAGGTTTTGACCCTTCTGAAACTCGCCGGTCACCGCGTCACCGCCATAGACCTTGGAGCTTCTGGTATCAACAGCAAGCAGCTCGATGAAATCGCTTCCATTTCAGATTACTTGCAGCCACTGATGGAGTTCATGGCCTCTCTACCAGAAGAAGAGAAGGTGATTTTGGTTGGCCACAGCTACGGAGGCCTCTGTGTTTCTCTTGCCATGGAAAATTTTCCTGAGAAAATATTTGTTGCAGTCTTTATCTCTGCATATATGCCTCATTACAAATCTCCACCAGCAACTCTCATACGACAAGTAAGAAATTTCACTTGTACACTAACACTAACACTAATATAAATATATACATATCACTTATTACATATAAATTTATGCTTATTCAATTCTTTCATTTTTGTAATTTGGTGATTAGTATTTTAACAAGACACCGGCAGAGTCTTTACTGGATTGCCAATTTACATTCAACCGAGGCCTGGAAAATCCGCCAACTTCAGCTCTCTTTGGTCCAGAATACTTGAAGAGCACGGTTTACAAGAACTGCCAGTTGGAGGCATGTCAAGTCTTAAGCTTAATAAAATCAAGGGGCGGCCTAAGTTTTCCTGAAAATATATATTATACATTGAAAATTTGAAATTTCGTCTTAATTTTGATCAAAATTTACATGTCTCTAATGATCATCTTTGAAGTAAATTAAAGCATTAATAAGTTTAGTGTGTTTCTTTGCTTTCAGGACTTGGAATTGGCAAAAATGTTGGTGAGACCAGCTGGGTTGTTCGTTGAAGATTTTTCCAAAGAATCTTTGTTAACAGAAGCAAAATTCGGATCGGTCGATCGAGTTTTCGTAATATGCAAAGAAGATGAAGTGATGAAGGAGGATTTTCAGCGGCTGATGATCGAGAATTACCAACCTAAGCAAGTGAAGTCAATTGATGCAGCTGGCCACATGGTCATGATATCAAAGCCTGAAGAGTTTTGCCAATTATTACAAGACATTGCTCACTATTATTGTTATTAATAATTATGATTTCTTGTTTATTTTAGTGTAATAGTATCTTCAATGAGATCTTCGGTTGGTGGCAAATCTAATCATAGTTGGTTGAATTTTTATATATATAAAAATTAATTTCTGTCTTTATTTGAATAAAATGAGAGATCGAATTTAATGTGCATTAAAATCTCTCTCTCTATATATATAGAGATATATATAGAGAGAGTCATTTTCTATCAAGTTATCCCATAGTCATTTTCTTATCCCTCATTCTATTAAGTTATTGATCATATCCCTCATTTTATTTCGTTAGCGATCAAATTAATATAAATATATATATACTAGATATTGTCCGTGCGGCACGGTATTACAGAACTTATTGCATGATCTATCATTGCCATTATCATAGAGATTTTAGGATTATATTCTTTGATTTGTTTAGTAATCTACAATTAACATTTTCGGAGAGATTCTATAATGAAATGATTGTGTACCAGTCATTAGATTATAATGAAAGTATCTGCGCCGCTAATTAAGCCACATAAACATAAATATTTAGATACATTATCTCTCTTAATCTTAACCATTTGTTACTTTCACCAGTGCTTTATAATATATATATATATATATATATATATTATATATATATATATATATATATATATATATATATAACTTGCAAATAGGCACGGTTTCAACCTGTTATCCTGTCATAAACCATTTGTTTATTATCAAATGGTTTACTTTAGATCAAGAGTCCTTATCTTTTCACAAAAATTCGTTTAAAATAAAAGAAAGTTATGCAATTTTTAATGAATCAGTCGTTGTTACAGAACAAATTACGACCCGAGTCATTGAACCAATATTCGGACCCCAAATAAAAACAGCAACGTTATTTTAACAAACGACAAATTATAAAATTTTGATAAAATATATATGAATAAACTACATAGAATTTTTTGTTTTAACTATGACTAAATTGGAAAAATAAATAAACTTCTATTTCACATATAAAAATACATTTAATGTTATAAACATGTTACAATAAAAAAAATACATTTTAGTAACTTTCATTCATTTTGTCAATATTATTTTGTCTAGGTCATTAACATTTGTGAATTAAAAATATTATTATATAATTATGGTATCTCGTTACTCATGTAATAATTAAATAATCATTATCACGTATGTTAAATAATAAAAAATAACTAAATATTATTAATTTTGTTCAATATAATTTTTATATGTTCTATAATTAATATTGATGGGTGATATCAGAATAATTCTTTGGTGCAACAAAGATATGAGTGACGGGGCATCACCAACAAATCAATAAATGACATGTAAGGTTTAAAATCCATATTTTTAGTTGTTTTTTAATATTTTAGCACGCGTGACAATGATTGATTGGATTGTTACACGGATGACGTGATACCTCCGTTGTATTGTAGATTTTCTTGTGATATCGGGTGCTTCATATGCTAATGGCATGAATAGTAATAAATAGTGCACTTTATAGCAGCAAATTCGTGTACGGTTTCTCTGGGGGGGGGGGGGGGGGGGGGGGGGGGGGGGACGTCAATGTCAGGCTAAGCAAAGTGTGTTTAAAACTGTGGTCCAAACGAAAAGACAACTGTTGACGGTGGATTTTGGTCTCAGGGTAATACGGGAATATCACCTCCGAGGGAATCCTCCTTCAACTGTGAATTTGTTTGGTTATAGGGAACCAAAAGCAAACTTAGCGGAAAACAAGAAAATACGACAATCAGACAAGGGATTTAACGTGGTTCGGTGGACTTTGAGATCCGACCTACGTCCACGGACAAGAACAGGGTGGTACTCTTTTTATTACTCAAATACACCTCTCAGACCTCTCCTTTGCTCTTACAAATTGGAACTTTAATCTCTCACTCTTGTGATGATTTTTCAGATCCTTTCAACTTGTTTTTCTACACTCACTCTACTACCCCTATTTATAATAATACAGAAATCAGACTCCTATTTGCATAAGAAATCCTAATTGGAGATGTTCTCCTTTTCCTATCAGGATTCCTAGTCAAAACTATTCCCTTTTCCCATAAGGATTCATAATCAAAACTACATTTACTTCATTTATCCTATTAGGATATTAACTTACTACTTTACCCCATTAAAGTAGGACAACTTATCCCTTTTCTGCAAGAATATGATGCTTTATCTTCCTGAGCACGCCTCGTCATGTGCTCGGTCTTCATGTGGTCGGTCATGATAGTCCTTTGAACTGAGAGTGTTTCTGCTGCCGGCCTTATAATGCTCGGTCATCCGAACCAAAGTGGTCGGTCTCTACATGTTGTGGTCGGGTCGGTTTTAACGATCTCGCCCAAGAAGGGAATTACCCCCTTTTTACCCCTGCCGTACTCCTTAAATAACATAGTGCCCGAAAAACACCATCAACATCTGTCCCCTAGTTCTCGGGAACACGAGTTTGCGAGTTGATGCCGGGAACTATAAAAAAGATGGTGTGCCGATGAATCCGTCGGTGGTCACTCCAGGAACCGCAGAGAAAAATGCCTTGGCTGCAAATCTGGTCATTCCTGCCACCCTCATGTGCTCAGTCAACGAGGATCCCGATATCTACCCGTGGAGAAAATGCTTTGCCCTTATGCTGATGACGATCGACTCGGTGGGACGTAACCCGACCCCGAGCTGAAAAGAATATTTGGTTCTGGGGGAATGTCACCTCCCCAGACCAATAAAGCCGACTCGGTGGGACGTAACCCGACCCTGAGCTAAAAGAAAGACTTGGCTCTGGGGGAATGTTACATCCCCAGTCCAAAGAAGCCGACCCGGTGGGATGTAACCCGACCCCGAGCTAAAAGAATATTTGGTTCTGGGGGAATGTCACCTCCCCAGACCAATAAAGCCGACTCGGTGGGACGTAACCCGACCCTGAGCTAAAAGAAAGACTTGGCTCTGGGGAATGTTACATCCCCAGTCCAAAGAAGCCGACTCGGTGGGACGTAACCCGACCCCGAGCTAAAAGAAAGACTTGGCTCTGGGGGAATGTTACGTCCCCAGTCTAAAGAAGCCGACTCGGTGGGACGTAACCCGACCCCGAGCTAAAAGAAAGACTTGGCTCTGGGGGAATGTTACATCCCCAGTCCAAAGAAGCCGACTCGGTGGGACGTAACCCGACCCCGAGCTAAAAGAAAGACTTGGCTCTAGGGGAATGTTACATCCCCAGTCTAAAGAAGCCGACTCGGTGGGACGTAACCCGACCCCGAGCTAAAAGAATCACTTGGTCCTGGGGGAATGTTACGTCCCCAGTCTGAAGGGCTGACTCGGTGGGTACGTACCCCGACCCCGAGCTGTGAAAGGCATTTGGACCTGAGGGAATGTTACGTCCCCAGTCCGAAGGGCTGACTCGGTGGGACGTACCCCGACCCCGAGCTGAGAAAGGCACTTGGACCTGGGGGAATGTTACGTCCCCAGTCCAAAGGCAGACTCGGTGGGACAATCGCCCGACCCCGAGCTCTAAGAATCACTTGGTCCTGGGGGAATGTTACGTCCCCAGTCCAAAGGGCAGACTCGGTGGGACATCGCCCGACCCCGAGCTGTGAAAGGCATTTGGACCTGAGGGAATGTTACGTCCCCAGTCCGAAGGGCTGACTCGGTGGGACGTACCCCGACCCCGAGCTGTGAAAGGCACTTGGACCTGAGGGAATGTTACGTCCCCAGTCCGAAGGGCTGACTCGGTGGGACGTACCCCGACCCCGAGCTGTGAAAGACACTTGGACCTGAGGGAATGTTACGTCCCCAGTCCGAAGGGCTGACTCGGTGGACGTACCCCGACCCCGAGCTGAGAAAGGCACTTGGACCTAGGGAATGTTACGTCCCCAGTCCGAAGGCTGACTCGGTGGGACGTATCCCGACCCGAGCTAAATAACCAAACGGCCTCGGCGGAACGAAATCCAGCCCCGAACCGAATAAACAAGTGGCTTCGGCGGAACGAAATCCAGACCCGAGCCGATTAATCCCGGGACTTATTCAGAAGGGAAGTGAATCAACCTTTGAAGCCCTACCGAATCTGGCATGGGCGTCCCTCTACCAGACCGGCGAAAAAATAAAAACAAAACCTTTGAAGGTAAAATCAAAAGGTGGGGGTGACTTAGCACTTGTCCCAAAGTAAAACTTTTCACAAGTGTAAACAACAGCACGGATGCCTCGAAACAGCGTCCTGCCGAGGCCTCCAAAACACAATTCTGAATCTTTCAATTCAGTGTCCCGGCGAACCAGGATTCGGATCAGAAGAGCGTATGAACGGTAAGGGCACATCCTCTACACGTCGGTTCGCTCGGGAGCCTGTGTATTGTATGAGGGCTCCTCCTTACCACGCTGGAGTAGGCACACGCCACAGGGGTATACGCCTCCCCGTGCTGTGCCTCCCGCGGATCCGGATGATGAATGGATCAAAGAGTGTCCGGGATACTAAGGGTATGTTCCTCCTCCTAGGCCCGGTATCACTGGAGTTAGCAATCGTCACGGGGGTGTCATTATCCCCCGTGCTATGCTTTCCCACGGATCCATTACATCGGGCAGGTGAGGATCAGAAGAGTGTGTTCGACACATTAAGGGCATGTTCCTCCTTATGTTCGGTAACACTGGAGTAAGCAATCGCCACAGGGGTATCATCCCTCCCTGTGCTATGCTTCTCACGGATCCGTCATCGGGTATGTCCCTGAGGACCCCGAGCTAGAGAGATACTACTTTGCTCTGGGGGAATGTTCCGTCCCCAGACTAATGAGCATGTCTCGGTGGACGTAACCCGACCCCGAGCTGAAAGAGGTACTTGGCTCTGGGGGAATGTCCCGTCCCCAGACCAATATGCATGACTCGGTGGGACGTAACCCGACCCCGAGCTGAATATGGCCTCGGCGGAACGAAATCCAGCCCCGAGCTGATTAATGAAGGGGCCTCGGCGGAACGCAATCCAGCCCCGAGCCGAAAGACGTACTTGGCTCTGAGGGAGTGTTCTGTCCTCATACCAACGTGCATGACTCGGTGGGACGTAGCCCGATCCCGAGCCGGATAACTGAATGACCTCGGTGGGGCAAGGTCAAGCCCCGAGCTGCCCAAGTCTTTATTGCTTGGTCGTTTCTTTTTGTATTTAGGTGCTAAGTTTGTCCCCGGTTTTTGAGTAGGTCTTTCTATTTATGTTTTAAGAAAGTGGACGAGAACCCTTTTTGAAAAGAGAATTTTTTATTTATGTTTCGGGGACAAACTGCCCTTTTTTTTTTTAGTTGATTTGGCGGCCACATGCTCTTTGTCTGGTCGTCATACCTTCGTGGTCAATGTATTTGTTCAGATATCCGTTTCGTGCTAGATCCTCCATTTGTCTCTCGCAGATCTTTACATCCGTCCGTTGCATGTCCTCTGGAGTTGTGGTGTACACAATAAGCTTTTTGGTTCCTTCTGTCCGGTGGGAATCTCCTTTGGTCGGGTTCCACTAAGAGGCCTTTCCCCCAATCTCCATGAAATTTGTCCTAGTGGTTTCTTTAGGGGAATGTATGCATCTTCCCTGACCACGTGGTTTACTTGGGTCGGCGCTCTTCTCTCCTGATTGTCCCGGTTCAGTGGCTTGAATTCTTTGTGTTTCGGGGGTGGTCTTCTGGATTCTTTTTCTGTTCGGCGTTGGGCGCCCCCCTTGTGGTTCTATCCCTGATGTTGTTCCCTTTTCCGGGACACTTTCTCTTCGTTCTCTAACGAAATGAACTTCCGGGCCACCTCCAGGGCGGTGGCGTAGTCCGGGGTGTCCTGGATCCTTAGGTAGGTCCAAGTCTTCCGACCCTCAAGGCTCCTTTCAAGCTTTCCAGGGCTTCAGGGGATTCATACCCTCCGACTTCAAGTACCATATTATGGTACCTTTCATAAATATCTTCAGAGGTTCATCGTCTCCTTGCTTCATGAGCCGGAGTTCTCCAATCGTCTTTCTGGGGACACAAGCCCCCTTGAAGTGTCGTATGAATGACTTCTTCAGTTGTGTGAAGCTGCTGATGCTTCTTGGGGCTAAGCTCCTGTACCATAGAATGGCTGGTCCGGCCAGAGTTAGGGGGAACACTTTGCAGATGGCGTCCCCTGTTACCCCTTGCACCTCCATCAGCAGGGTGAAACTTTTTCATGTGGGTTTTAGGGTCGGTATGGCCCTTGTACGGTGTCATGGTCGGCATGTTAAATCTCTTCGGGAATTTCTCCGATTTTATTTCCTCCGTGAGGGGGGACTCATCTTTGACGTCCTGGATATCCCCTCTGTTTGCGTTGGGGTATACTCCCCATTTGACCAGCTCCTCCCGTAACCAAGATTTCATACCGCTGTCCCTGGTTCCATGCCGCCCTCTGAGGTTTCTTTTCTTTCTGCTATCTTGGGAGCGGCGTTTCTCACAGGGTCGGCGTCGTCCCGCACCTCTTCGGTATGTTCTTTTCCTCTCCTCCGGGTACTGTGAGGGCTATCGTAGGAGGGATCTGGTGATGATTTGTCATCTTCCTCCTCCCATGTGTCCTCGGTTTGGGAATCCCTTTGTACTACCACACGGATCTCACCCTGTAGGGTTCCCTCCTTTGAGGTCTGTCGTCTTCGCTTGTATCAACAATTCTCTTTCCTCCTTCCGCTATCTCACTCCTTCGCCGGCTAGTCCCGGCCTCGAATTTTCCGTCGCGTGCTCCTTCCATCCTTTCCAACCGGTCTACTATGGTTTTAGTAGAGTTTGGTTTTCCTCCCTTTCCTTCCTAAGGTTTTCCTCGATCTTTTCCATCCAGTCCGCAGCCGAGCCCCCTGATGATTGTTGGTTTCCGCCTTCCGCCATTTGTCTTATTACGCGAGTTGCTTTTCGTAGAGTTCCCCACAGACGGCGCCAACTGTTGACGGTGGATTTTGGTCTCAGGGTAATACGGGAATATCACCTCCGAGGGAATCCTCCTTCAACTGTGAATTTGTTTGGTTATAGGGAACCAAAAGCAAACCTAGCGGAAAACAAGAAAAATACGCCAATCAGACAAGGTGATTTAACGTGGTTCGGTGGACTTTGAGATCCGACCTACGTCCACGGACAAGAACAGGGTGGTACTCTTTTTATTACTCAAATACACCTCTCAGACCTCTCCTTTGCTCTTACAAATTGGAACTTTAATCTCTCACTCTTGTGATGATTTTCAGATCCTTTCAACTTGTTTTTCTACACTCACTCTACCCTCCTATTTATAATAATACAGAAATCAGACTCCTATTTGCATAAGAAATCCTAATTGGAGATGTTCTCCTTTTCCTATCAGGATTCCTAGTCAAAACTATTCCCTTTTCCCATAAGGATTCATAATCAAAACTACATTTACTTCATTTATCCTATTAGGATATTAACTTACTACTTTACCCCCCATTAAAGTAGGACAACTTATCTTTATCCCTTTCTGCAAGAATATGATGCTTTATCTCCTGAGCACGCCTCGTCATGTGCTCGGTCTTCATGTGGTCGGTCATGATAGTCCTTTGAACTGAGAGTGTTTTCTGCCGGCCTTATAATGCTCGGTCATCCGAACCAAGTGGTCGGTCTCTACATGTTGTGGTCGGGTCGGTTTTAAAACGATCTCGCCCAAGAAGGGAATTACCCCCTTTTTTACCCCTGCCGTCTCCTTAAATAACAAGTGCCCCGAAAACACCATCAACAACAACATTTTAAGATTATTATCGTTTTGTTTTCATTGTTTGTAAAAGTTAATATTGGGAGAAGATTTCATATCAATCGTAATACAATATACGTTATGGATCATAAAATTGGTGATTTTAAGATACAAATTTATACACGGAAACATGGTAATTTTTTTATTGAGGATCATTAACTTAATGAACTTAGTGTTTTTTAATCTTTTAATCTAGTTCTTTAACTTATAAAAATACAAAAATATATAGAAAACACATATTTTAATATAGTATTTTTTATTTTTAAATATATTAAAATATGTGTTTTCTATTTTTTTAACTTGATCCCCAATTTATTAATTTTCCATACGAGATAAATTGAATTAAGATTTAAGGGCGGGTGGAATAAGAAAATATAAAATCGGTTGAAGTAAGTAATAACCTCTAAAGCAGTAATCAATTAATTTAATATGGATAAAACATAAAATTAAACGCTTTCATCCACATTTTTTTAATTATTTATTCTACTACTCGAATTTCTTTTAAATATATATATAAGGTACTATGAATTAGATATTAAACTATCCCGGTTGATGAGGTGATGGAGATCAAGATTGTTTTTTGTTTTTTGTTTTTTGTTTTTATTTTTTTGGGTTAGTGGGGTTAATATGTCGGAGTCGTGACAAAACCTTCATTATTTGATTTCCATGATTATAATGCACTCACTTGGACTTGGGATGGGACATGGCACGTGCAGAAACCTTTCTATTTGTGTCGTGTCATGTCATGTCCAGTAAGTTACACGATTTGATTTGCATGTGTTGTGCTGTTTTTGTCGTTTAGTTTTGTTTTACATACACAAAAAATATCTCCATATGTTTTTTTTCTTTATTACTACTTTTCTAGCCCAATCTAATTTACTTTTAAGTAACCTAATTTGAATTAAGAGACGATTAAAATTTCTCACACACAAGGAAATATTACTACAATAAGGCATGTATGTTACCTCAAGTGCATATTAAAATAGTATGACATTTTCCTTGCCTCCTCCAACTGTTTCAAGATTTATCTGTAAATCAATAACGTCGAAACATCAGCGCGAATATTGCCTCAAGAATTTCAATGAACTGAAGAACTCTTCCAGCCATCTCTGTGCTAGTTACTCTGATAAATATTTCCCTTCATCTTTTACCAATTTTTAAATGCCTCTGAAATAGGTCATCTTGCTTAGAGCAAAGCTCCTGAAATCTAACTAAACTGCAAAATAAATAAATAAAATCAAATGAATGAAGTGTCCTTTAGATTTGCATCCTCACAGGCACAGTGACAACACATATAAAGAACTCTTAGAATATATATTCAAAATGTCTCTAGAGATGAGAGCATTGTGAATCTAATGACACTAGAAAATCCTTGCCACCAGTAAGGGCACAGATGTTTCCAGAAACATACATTATAGGCATGAAATTGAACTATTTTAGGAGCGTTGCTCACATAACAACAAGATACTAATTACTCAAATTCCCAAGTGATAAAGCAAGGAATCCATTTTTTAAAAAAATTTCCATCTTATTTGACAACCGCTATAAATACAGAACAATGACAAACCAATTACCAAAAGCATGAAAAATGTATGCGACTTAAAGAAGTATGGTGGCAGAGAGAATACAACACCGTTTTAGAAGCACTTCTGGATTATATAGGAACAGATTCTTCTGATGAAGGCTTTCCACAGATGTCTTCAAAGAGAGCAAACATTCTTTGGCTTTCTTGTAATGAGATCCTGTAGTTAATAAGTACTCATAGCCATATTCAAGGTCACTCTTACATTCCTCCTCAAGTGATGGAATAATGTTTTTTAAGGCAGTACATGGTAGCCCGCCCTGATCATTTGCGCTTCCCATTTTTCTTCTCTTGTCAGATGATTGATTGATAACTTCCTCACCAAGCGAAAATTCCATGAACAAGGGCCATGAATTGCTTAGCAACCGCAAGACCCTTTAGAGCCAAAATGTATTTTAATGAGGCATGGTTTGTTCAAAATTGAATCAGATAAAATAAGTGAAACAAGTAAATTCACCAATATTTCTGTTTATCAACATATCAAACACCAGATTAATCCTCGTTCACCACAATTTAATATTACTCAAGTAAATGAAAAGGCAAGTGAAAATACAGCAAGGATATGAAGAAAGCAAATAGAACACACCTTAAAAGATATTCAGCACAATCAATTCCTGTGTCCTTCGAAATAAGGTAATCAAGAAGTACTTGATGATCATAGTGTAACTACAAACAAGAAGACTCATAATATCACAGGTTCCAACAGATAATTTCTGCATTTCCAGAATTAATAGAAGAAACACTGTAACATGTGGATGTAAAATATTTACCTCTGCGAGAAAGAAATGGAATAGGTGCAACGGATTAAAAATGTTAGACACATGAAAAAGAATGTCCTTCACATCCTGAGATGTCCATTTTCTCTTGTCAAACCTACATTCAGCTCCAGAGCCCGTTAAATGAGTACTGAATAAACTGATTCATAAAAAAAGAAATGAACATTTATCCTCACTTTTGATCCACACAAAATGGCAGATTTAGCAATTGCAGAAGCACTTTGAATAATACATCATCCTACAGTTTCAACAGAGGAAAATGATTAGAACATTGAATGAATAGCATAAATAACATGATTAAAAAGCCAATAGGGTGTTGTATCATATAATAGTAATAAAACAAAATTTTGGATTGAGAAACCAAAAATAAATAAAAAAAAATGCCAAGTGTCTTTGTATATTAACCTTGGATTCAGCAACTGTGCAATTATTATTCATTTTGCTGATAAACTTAAAACTTTCAGATAACTAATATAGCTGTCATTTTTAGTAGCACCACCAATGAACCTTGAACATGAATCAGTAACAATGGCTCAATTGTATGAAAGGTTCCACAAATTGGATTCGCTCCCTTGCTTGGTCAAGAAATTTAAGCTACAGGCATTAGTTCATGCATACCCCACAATCCACATAAGCATCAAGTCTATCCACAGCCCAAAAACCCCTCCACCTGCTAACCTACCTAAAATAAAATAGGCATAAGCTCATCACATTTCTACATTCTCACGGTGTCTCCTTATGTTCTGCATAACATAGATCTGGTTTCTCACAGGCCCTACGAAGATATCAACCACTCCAATAATCACTTGTGATGGAAAAATGAGTTTCCAGCTTTCTAAAACTTATAATTTAGCCGAAGTAATTTTTTTTTTTTTTTTTGAGAAAACCTGATTGAGGATAAATGAAATGGTAATCCAGTTGGATCCTTAAAATGACTGGTCAAAGAAAAAAACTAAAATTTGCATAAACCCGGCAGAATTTATCTTCACAAGAGATCATTAGTAGTAACAATCATAGTAGTAGCAGTAGTAGGAAAATGTTTCTAATGCAGAGTGAAAAATAATTCTCTCCTTCAAGAGCGTGAAAAAACTTTGACAACAAAGGGATTGTTATGGCTGGATAAGATTACACAATCTGTCCCTAAGAGCACAACCTAGATGGTTTCCTAGTCTCAACTGCCCTTATTATCCCGAAAATAACAATAATGTTAGAAATAGACAATACTACAGAGATTCAGCAAGCAGTAATAAAAGTTTAAGACATAAATCTTCAAGAACTATCATTCAACCTAAAAATAAGACTTAAAAAGAAAACTGCTTAGGGGCAGAAGACAAACCTCATGCACAAATAGCCGGAGGAAGGATGAGGAGAAGGTCATACAATTTTTTGTATACATTTCGTAGTCAACAAGCATATCCAAGTGAAGATGTCCTTGAAGCCACTTATATAGCTCTAACAAACCTTTGTTTTTACCATAACAATCCAAATCTGGGTCCAACATCAAGCATGAGTCAGCTGTTAAACATGCACAATGCTTTTTGGTGTCTTCTCTTAGGTTGATCAAACTGAAGCAGCACCTCAGGAAAAGGAAAACAGCTTGTCTTTGTAAATGACGAGAACACATATTATATACTTCTCCATCAGAATTACTCACTAGAAATGGAGAGCCTTCTAAAGAATCCTCCTGAACAGACTTAAATGAAGTTATGGGTTGCCACAAGAGCTCTTGAAAGTAAATATGAAGAAGCTGCAACCACGAAACAAGAATGCAACAATCTAGACAAATTTGGAAACTCAACCTGATCATTAGAACCTGCAAAATATGTTTCAGTCCGAGTATTAGGTGATTTATAACAGTTGTACATATACTCATGGATCAGTGGTATTTTCTCTACACTTGTAGATATTTTAAAGATAACATAATTAAAGCAGTTCCTTGAATAATCAAAAGGAATGGGTAATTCATCACATTTAATTAGAAAATAGGGGGAAATAGCTGGACATGTGGCAAGCTGTTGTTGTCTCGAACATGAGAATGTACATGTTTCAATCCTCCAACACAACAAGCCAGAAACAAATAAAAGACTACAATGAAAGATTTCAATAAGAAATTCAAAGACGCACTTAATGGACTGCTCCAAAATTGTAGCACAAGTAATGGCATCAAAAAGACAGAAACATGAGTACATAACTGAAAAATTCACATCACAAGCACAAAAATGTAAATAACATTGGAAAGTAACAAAAATCTATATGTAAACATTTTTTAGCTTGTGTATCTGCTGTCCTGCATGTGAGACAATGCATTGCAAAAAGTTTAGCATCCAAAGTAACCACTGCATTTGTGCCATAGTAGCAAGCCAATCAGCACATTTAAGATATTCCTTCCTAGAAATAGAAGTAATAATATTTAGGATGCAATATATTCATCAAAATTTGTGGTCGTGGCCTATTTATAAGTATTTTTCTTTCTTAATCCTAGAGTGAAATTACAATAACAAAGCAAAAATTTCAAAATGCAGCATAACTGGCATTCCAAGGATCTCCTTGCCACCATTGAGTAATTATGCTTATAGACAGTTTTCCAATAATAATAAGTGAAGAATATATTCAAGGACCCTGTTTTCTGAATTCATCAAGCAAGCAGCAGATCCATACCAACAACTTGTGTCTGAAGTATTGAGAAATGCAAATTATAACATCTTCTCCTTGCTTGCTGAGGCACCGATCAAAAAGTTTGGGTACAAGGTTGGTGATTAGACAAAGAATTGGATGCTTATCTGGAGAACAACCTGCATCATCGACAGAACCACATTGCTTAACCATAGAACACAGTAACTGAATTAAATTCCCCAGAAATGCAACTCTTGACTCCTCTTCATCCAAGGTTCTTTGATGCAAAGCATCTCCAGAAAAGCTATTCTGAGTACTACAACCCACATCCATGGAATCCCAAGGCACATTTGAAAGAAAAGAATGCACTGAATCTAAATATACTTTTCTAAGATTATCATCATCTTCGTAATCGTGATTTAAACACTTCAATATGTTGCCTAAGACTCGAACAATTTCAGCCAAAGTAGACCACCCAGCATTTTTCAATCTAGGTTTTACAACAACCAGAAAACTTGTCGAAGTGAAATGTGAGTTCCCCAATCCAGCTGTCAAATATGCAGAAGAAAAACACAATGCATTGGTAACCGCCAACTCCATGCAAAGGCACAATAAATGTATATAGATATCCCAATTGCTTCCCTGCAGAACAATTATTGCCAATTTGATAAATCCTACAATTCAAATTAATCTGCAGTCAGTACCTTCCTAATATGAAGAAAAATATATTAACATACAGATGTAGCCAGGAACTCTGAGATGACTACTAGAATGTTGCCAGCCAAATGTCGAACATACCGACTTTTAAGGGTAAGCAAAAATATCTGCATCCAATCGAAACACATAGAGAGGTCAAACTCGACATCAATGGCAAAATACTATCTCAATTAATTACCATCTGCACACACAAATTCCACAAAAATAGAAAATATCCTGAGTAAATATAAGCATAAATTTCTCATCATCGGCAAAGCCACGTAGAAGTGAGAGGGGGCAGTCAACTCGAAAAATTTGTTAAAATGTATCCTATACATTAATGAAAAATCTAGTTATTAGTGACATTTTCTGTGAAAATCAAATTTTGCCCCCACTGAATTCTTGTCAGCCCACTGTTTCCCATCAAATTAAACTGCACCAATTGTCAAGTCATAATAAAAAATATGCAATTACCAAGTCAGCGAAAATGTTGAATAAATAATGATGGTCCTCAGATTGCGTTCCCAATTCAAAGTCAGAATCATTGTCAAGTTCACGAATCCAGAGCTGAATTTGCCTCAAAATCTGAAACCGAAATTGTTTTATGTAGATATTTTACTCTGTGTGAATGAGTAATCAGAGATGTTAAGTAAGACAAAGAAGCGAAATGCGAGCGAACCTGCGAGAGAGAAGCCAGGAGTTCTTTCTCTTTCTCTTTGGTCAAAGAAACTACCTCTGGTTCCTACAATTACAGTGGAGATGTAACTCGGATAGACAAAAAAAAATTAAAAATAATAGTAAATATAAAGTATATAATTATGGAACTGACGGTGTACGGACGAACGGAATCATTGATCAGGCGGTGGAGACGGGAGTGTATAAAGTTCCGAGACATTTTCCAGCTAAGATTATTGTTCTTCTCTTCCGCCTTTGGTGGCTTCGACTGAGAGGAATTGAAAAAATTATGTTAAACGGTGATGGTGGAGATCCTAAACGCTGCGTTATAGAGGAGAAAATCTAAAAAAAAAAAAAAACTAAAAAATTAAATTTTAAATCTTACATATTATTTATTAATTTATTGATAATATTCAATCTTATATCTGTTGTACCAAAAAATAACACCGCGGGCACGCAAACTGCGAAACGGAACGTTTTGGAGATTCGGTTGCTGAAAGATAAATAATATAATAACATATGGATCCCTAGACTTTAACGAAAGCATAAATAACGATACAATTTGTAATTTGTTTCACACGAGTCTCTATTTCATTACTTCTATGATCTATCTATTATTTGAGGTTTTTCCAAAACAACGGACCCAGATGTTATAACCCCAAAGATGAATTTAAATCCTCTCTTTTAAATCGAAACGGCTAGAGATTTGGCGGGTGAAGTGAAGATTTCAACGAACAGGTACTCGAGTCCGTTATTGTATGCCGCCAACGCATGAAGCTTCGGTCTTAGCAACTCTTGTGCAATTATGCTCATCGATAACATCCCTGAAAAGAGCGCGTCAACTTCACGCTCTCATCCTGACGACCAACACCACTCACATAAATGCTCAATCTCCGTATCTGTACAACAACGTGCTCTCGATGTACGAGCGGTGCGGCTCGATCAGAGAAGCGCGGAAGGTGTTTGACGAAATGCCCAGAAGAAGTCTGGTTTCATATAATGCACTCATTGCAGCGTATTCTCGTGATCACGATCATGCACACTTGACCTTCAGATTAATTACTCGGATGGAATTTGGATGTTTGAGGCCTAATGGTTTGACTTTCACGAGCCTGTCACGAGCAGTTTCGTTGCTCGAGGATAGGTTGATGGGGTCTCTGCTTCATGCCCAAGTAATAAAATACGGATTCTCAGAAGATACTTGTGTTCTAACGTCTTTGCTCGGGATGTACTCAAATTGTGGGGATTTGGAATCTGCAGAGAAAATTTTTGCTTGTATTGTTGATAGAGATGCTGTTGCTTGGAATAGTATAATACTTGGGAATTTCAAGAATGATAAGATAAAAGAAGGCCTTTATCTTTTTGATGCTATGGTGAGGTCCGGTGTAAATCCTATTCAGTCTACTTATTCGATGGTTTTAAATGCTTGTAGCAGAATGGGAAATTTTGTTAGTGGAAAAGTTATTCATGCCCGAGTGATCATGTCATACATTCAAGCTGATTTGCGTTTGGAAAATGCCTTGCTTGACATGTATAGCAAATGCAGTGACACCCAAACAGCATTTAGTGTTTTTACTAGAATCGAAAATCCAGATTTAGTTTCATGGAACTCAATGATTGCTGGGTGTATGGAAAATGGAAATGGAGAAAAAGCAATGGATATGTTTGTTGCATTGCGGAAACTGTCACTTCCTGAACCAGACGAGTATACTTTTGCTGCCACCATATCTGCTACTTCTGCTTTCCCGGCTTCTGATTATGGGAAGCCTTTACATGCCTTGGTTATTAAAGAAGGATATGATAGGAGTTTATTCGTGGGAACTACACTTTTGAACATGTATTTCAAGAATGGTGATTTGGAATCTCCTCATAAACTTTTTATATTGATTGCAGAGAAGGATATTGTGCTTTGGACTGAGATGATCATGGGTCATTCTAGAATGGGTGATGGTGAACGTTCAATCAAACTCTTCTGTGAAATGTGTAGAGAAGGCCATAAATGCGATAGCTTTGCTATTAGTGGGGCTTTGAGTGCATGTGCTGACCTTGCAATTTTGAAGCAAGGTGAGATGATTCATTCCCAGGCTGTAAAAACAGGGCATGGTGTTGAAATGTCCGTGTGTGGGAGTCTGGTAGATATGTATGCCAAAAACGGTGATCTTCGAGGTGCTGAATCAATATTTTCTCAAGTTTTGCACCCTGATTTGAAGTGCTGGAATGCACTGCTTGGTGGATATAGTCACTACGGAATGGGAGAGGAAGCATTCAAGTTCTTTGAGGTGATCATGGAACATGGGCTAGAACCAGATCAAATAACATTTTTGTCTCTGATGTCTGCTTGCAGCCATAGTGGCTTGGTCGAAAGAGGGAAGGTCTTGTGGAATCAAATGAAGGAAAATGGTTTAACTCCTGGGCCTAAACACTACTCTTGCATGGTTAGTTTGTTAAGTCGAGCAGGATTGCTGGACGAGGCTGAAAATTTGATCGTTGAGTCACCTTATACTGAAATCCATATAGAACTATGGAGAACTTTACTAAGCTCATGTGTCAATAAAAGAAATTCCAGAAGGGGTATTCATGCGGCCGAGCAAGTTTTAAGATTGGATCCAGAAGACGAGGCCACCCATATATTGCTCTCCAATCTTTACGCGGCTGAAGGGAGATGGGATGGTGTTGCAGAAATGAGGAGAAAGATGAAAGGATCAATGTTGGGAAAGGAACCTGGACTAAGCTGGATTGAGGCCAAGAACAACGTTCATGTATTCTCTTCTGGCGATCAGTCACACCCCAAGGTCGATGAAGCCCATGCAGAACTACATAGGCTTCATGGGAACATGATAAAATTAGGGACAGATGAATTTTGGTAAAGAAGTTACTTAAATAGGATGTAAAGACTGATAGCTAGCGAGAATGGGCCTTTTTGTTTCAGTAAAATTATATTTTTAGTTGTGTGTGATTTAAAGACCATCTGCCTCGGGCAGCCTGACGCCTTGACCAGATCCAATTCAATATGTGGGTAATTTTTTTTTAGGGGGTGGTAATTTGGGTCAGGATTCGTTTATTTGTTCGATTCGATTCGTTTTAAAGCGAATACGGGTTTGAAAAAATGGATTCGTTTAATAGATGAGTCAATTCGATTCGATTCATTTATTAAACGATTATAATACAAATTCAAGCTCATTGATTCGTTTAGGATTCGTTTTATTATTTTATTTTACTAGTTAATGTTATTTTTCAATTAAGAAACGAGAACTTATGGCTAATGACCATAGAAAAATAATATTATCGATATTTAGTGAGATATTTTTAGTAAATATATTAATTACATATTTCATATGTATATATTTGTGAAGAATATTATGAGTAAACGAATATTCGTATTCGATTCGTTTCCTGATATTAGAATTCGTTTAATAAACGAATCGAATACGAATCTATGATATTTTGATTCGTTTCGTTTAGGATTCGATACAAATTCGATTCGTTTATTCATTTTGCCACCCCTAATTTTTCTTGAAACTCGAAAGCATCTTCTATTATAGCATTAC
Source organism: Zanthoxylum bungeanum (assembly GCA_019454045.1). Classification (NCBI taxonomy): domain Eukaryota; kingdom Viridiplantae; phylum Streptophyta; class Magnoliopsida; order Sapindales; family Rutaceae; genus Zanthoxylum; species Zanthoxylum bungeanum. The sequence goes on from SKCR01007802.1 coordinate 109,626, forward strand.
GAATCTTTAAACAAACCACAATCACAATGTAGGCATCGGACCTGTTGAAGATGCAAGCATCTTTCTGGGTTCTTGTTCTAGGGTCAAAAAAAGTGCAGCCTGTCATTAATTTCACGATATTTCCTATTGATCCGATGGAATTACAGCATAGGCTAATCAAAGAACAAAATCAAAGAAACAATCAAAACTAATCCACTTAAGGTAAGAAGAAAGTTAAGTTTGACATGTTTGATATCCCTCACACCTGACGACAAATTCTTATGACAACCGCATCTGCTAAAATCCTTACCTAAAAGGTAGTTTACAACATTATAGCAACACGGATCTCCAATCCCAAACAAGAATTTATTGGAGAGCCTTCTGATCAAATGAAGCCACTTGCTAGTTTGACATCTGTCTGAATCCTTCAGAAGCAAGCAATCATAGGAGGAAGAGAATGTTCCCTCCAAAATTCAAGACCTAAGGCCACCCTCATTAGCGTCGGGCAGTTCGAGTTTTTGGCCTTGTCGATTTCTGCAAGGACAGAAGAAAAGGAAAGAAAATTCAGTAAATGTATACTGTGCATTAAGGAAACATATAAATGGAAGAAAGTGAAGGGCATGCACTAAAGCTAGGTTCGGTAAAAAGTTTCTTTTAGGTGCAAATTAGGAGAAAAAAATAAATAAAAGAGGCAATATTTTTTACTCACAGATGCGGCCCCAAAGCTAGCCCCAGATCCTGTTGAAGCACCTGCAGTCCCGACAAACGGAAAAACAACGATAAAATTATCATTTAACTGCCAAAAATAACTTACAAGGATCTTCCCATTACTAGAATCATTAACGGTCTCAAACACACTAATTATTCACCAAGAAAATATACGTTCCTTTATATATTGTTTTCTTCTTTTCAGATGTAATAATTTGTACACATGCCAGAAAGTTATACTTCGTATAGACAGTAGAATAAATAACACAAACTATCAAGAATAACTTAAAATCGTATTTTAACAAGTGTCTTATGTCCTCAGTCATCAATAAGTCAAAAGGAGTTCTTAGTTTCAATTTCTTAAAAATACCTGATGCAAATGGCGTTGAAAAAAGTGACCCTCCAGCAGATGTCGTAGACCCAAAAGATGGAACAGTACTACCAAACAAAGACGGAGTTGAAGCAGCAAATAAAGATGATGATGACATTTGGGATGAGGCACCGGATCCAAATAGTGAGGACGATGGAGCAGATGTGGCTGGTGTTGCAAACAGAGAGGATGACATTGAGGTAGCTGGAGTGGAAGACGGCGTGCTAAAAAGAGAGATCCCACCCCCTGAAGAAGCTGATGCTGCTGCAGATGTCTGCGGGGCAACCGATGACCCCAGACTTTGGTTTGTGATCAACCCAGCAACTTGTGTTGATGGTTGGGAATTTACAGGCAAATGCAAAGTTGGATGTACCCTCTTAGCAGCAGCTTCCTGTTTGGCTGTTTCTCGTCGATCAGCCTCAAGAAACGGGTCATTACTGTCCCCCCGGCGACGCTGATCAGCAAGATAAGCTGTTTTCATAGTTTCAACATATTGATGAATACTCTCCGCCTAAAGGCACACGCGACAGAGAATAGATTATAAATCACAAAGATAAAATTGTTCCAGGACCTGAGAATGCTGAAAATACATACTTTGATATTGAAACTCATAAATCGTAAGACGGCATAATATTCTGTGAAGCATGAAATGGCATCATATCTGCTTATGGGACATAGTTAAACCATTAGAAAATAGAATCTATCACAAGGTATAAAGTACTCTTGCAGCCTTTTCCTGTGGTTCTCTAAACTCACTCTTTCAAGGATTTATCACCATTGGTTTATCGCCATAGAAGAAGAATGTTCCAGCACCACAAGTGGTCAAAGAATTCTCTTCAACTCAAATTAGATCCGCAAACTTTAAATATCAACCTTTTGACATCAGCATTAAGCTTTTGTCCATGCATCAAAATATTGAAGTAATTTATGTAGCATAAACATCCTTATGAAGTACAGCCAATTAAAAAACGAATTGCAGATAATTAAAAGCCATTGTAAACTTTTCTTCATTAATGAGAACTAAACAAAGTATCCAATATTACCTTGGCAGCCACATGAACAAAAAAGCTATGCACATTTGATATGACTTGAGGTAGGGACTGCAGTAAAGACAATCTGTGGCTGGAAGAGTTCCTATCTGGGTCGAGGAGAATCAGTTGCTCTAACTCTTCAATCCATTGGCGGCATTCACCCAGATATTTCTCAAATCTGACAACCGTTTGCTGCAAAAAAAGTGACGGTTTCTTTGGAAGTCCTCGGTAAAAGTCAAACACTGGCACTACAGAGCTAGTTGCTGGTTGACCAGAGGAAGGAGGTGCCGCTGTTGATCCAGGAGCCTGGGATGGTGCAGTGGCACTTGAAGCACTTCCTGCATTTGGATGTAGAAACCGTGGGCGCAGCATCATGAAAGAACGAACAGCTATTTCTGTGTTGCGCAACATATCTTTAACAACAGTCATCAATTCTTGCAGCTGAGCTTTCTGCCTTTCCATGGAAGTACTGATTCCCCCAAGTTCCTTACAAAGTAGAATAAGAATCTCCACAGTCATGCCATGAATTGCATTTTAAAACAGCATTGTGAAAGGGATGGTATTACAATTGATGCCCAAATAAAAGGTCAAAGAAAAAAAATCCTAGCATTCGTGACAGATAATGATAGAGTAGGAGAGATTACATCATCAGACAATTTGTTAGTAAACTCAAATCACAACCTTATAGCTACTCCTGAACAAAAAGAAGAATGAGATATGGTGATATCAAATCATTGAACTGCTTAAAAAATTCCAAATTTTTACATAACAAACTCAGAACAATTGATTATAACTTTTCAATAGTTGAACACTCTCTTTGCATATATAACACAAGTATCATATCCAAATGTCACCAATTAGGCATGTAAAAAGTCATAAATGAGAACAACCAAAAATCATATCAACACCATAAATTTATGTATGTCTTGCCAGCTGGGGTTTATCCAATCCCCAAATATTCACACAAAAATCAACAGCTCAAAAGTGCTCCCACAAATAGAACTACCATGCCTCACACAAAATGGACAAGGAACCAATGCAATTATTTGATTGAAAGAAATTCAAAATGCATACTTGAACAATATGGCTTGCATCAAGCTCGAACCCTTCATTGGAAACAGAAGAATCATAAAGGCGACTACATTGATCTAGCCTCTGGCTCTCATCCCTGTACTCCAATATCCGCTCCCTACATTCATCATTTCAACACCCATCAAAAGTCTTATTTATCTAAATTTGGTGCAGAAAATTGAAAATTCAACTTATATTCACACTTTGCCTAAGCTGCAAAGTTACAATATCTAATAATATCTCACATTTTAAACTTATATTCTTCGCCCTAACTTGCAAAAACCATAAACCCTCTACCGCTAACAATGTAGTTAAAATAATAATAATCAACAATAACAATTGAAAGTATTCACAGCATCTTTGTTTCGTTTGTTGAAAATTCAATGTGAAAAAACAATTTTTTATTTTCTTTTTTTGCCTAACAGGAACAGAACAGGCCCAACCTCAAAAAAAAACAAATTATAGGAAAAGAAAGAAAACGCACTCGATCTGAAGAAGAATCTTTTGTGAATCCGGGTGAAGATCCGCCCATTTGGTACTGTAGTTCGCCGGAGTTTTGTCATTGGTGAAAAGAAACAGGTGCTGCTGCTGCTGTTGTTGTGGCTGCTGCTGCTGCTGCTGCTGTTGCTGAGGAAACAACTGTTGCTGTTGCTGCTGTTGCTGAGGAAACAACTGTTGTTGTTGCTGCTGTTGCTGGGGAAACAACTGTTGTTGTTGCTGCTGCTGCTGGGGAAATTGTTGAGGTTGTTGTTGCTGCTGCTGCGAAAAAAGAGGGCTGCTTTGAAAAGGGTTTTGTTGTTGTTGTTGTTGGGGCTGGAAGAGTGATTGAGGTTGCTGTTGCTGTTGCTGTGGAGTTGAAAACAGTGAAAACGACATTGTGATTTCAAAATGTAGGGTTTTCAATTGGGGAAGAAACCGAAAACCCCTCTCCAAAACCCGCCTTTGGTTAATTCTTTTGGGAAACTTTTCGTGGAGGGGTGAAATTGGTATTTAATTGCTGATAAAGGGAGTTATATTTGCGATACCATTTTTTTTTTAATAAAAGGATATATTTGCGAGATCAATTTGAAGTGTATTTCGTAATTTACTTGAAATTGAAATCGGTTTTTCAGAAATTGGGACGGAAAGGCAGTTGCAGCTGCTACTCAGACATGCAAGTCAAATTTGGAAGTGGAGGAAGCTATTATGTTTAGCCATTCAATATGCTGCGGAATCTCGTTTATTGCCCCTCATTATCGAAAGGTTTTTTATTTTTTTGGAATATGAATTAAAATTCATTTATAAAAATATCACAAAAATGTAATTTTACAGTCATAATAATTCAAATGTAAACTTGTGATATTTTAAGATTCAATTTAGTTATCATAAAATCATTTAACATAAAAATAAAAAAAACACTAATCAATGATGAAGGATGATAAAAAAAAAAAAAAATTGAAGGTAGCTGAGGGTGGTTGGTTTTTGGGAGAGTCCATCGCCGCCACCAACCAAATTAGTGATCGCAGGGGCTAAAATTAAAAGTTGAAGGTTTGGTTTTTGAAGAGGTGTTTAGAGATAAAAAAAAAAAAAAAAATAGGTTTTTGTAAAATGTGAAGCCTTATCTATCCGTTGGATAAGTGACACGTGGCGCAATCCTTATCGTTGTCTCAATTACATCAATTTGCTCATCATATATAAAGGGTGCTTAGGTTGAGAATTAGTTGAAGTTTTTCATTAATTGTTTTACTCATATTTTCTCCTATTATTTGGCTAAGTGTTAAGTCTTGTTCCTAGTTCAAGTTAGTGTAATCTTCAATTGGTAATTTGAGAGATTGACACTTTTAGAGATTATGTTTTATTGAGTGATTTGGAGATATTATTTTGTAAAACGGATTCAAGATTCTTGAGTAATATTGAAAGTGATTAGTGCAGCGAGCTCCTTGTTCCGGAGTTCAACGTGGATGTAGTCGGGAATTTTCCGGCGAACCACGATAAAAATTCATCTTGTTTTGTGTGTGATTGAATTCTGTTCTTGATTGTTCTCCTACGGCAAACTTCAAATCTGGGCATAATAAACAACAGTGGTATCAGAGTTATTTTCAAAAGGAATAGTGGCCGAAAGAAATTAGGAGGACCAAGATCAAATTCATTCATTCTTATTCGGCCAAGCACAAAACCCTAAATTGGGGCAACAACACCAAAAAAAAAAAAAAAAATCGTCAATTTTTGCCGTTTAGAGAACAAGAACAGAAAAAACCCTTAGCCTGTGAATCAAGTTCCCCAACAAGATATGCCCATCAAGTTTCCAACAAGATTTGCCAATCAAAAATTTGAAGAAACTCATTTGCTGCCGTAAACAAGAATCAGGGGTTGCGGTGAAACAGAATCAGAAGCCACCGTGAACAAATTCAAACTGCCGAGAAGATAAGCACTGCCGCGAACAAGTCCAAGCCGCCGTGAACAAAGATCAGTGCTGCTCTGAACAAAGATCGATGCCGCCGATTAGCAGACCAAGATCTAAGGGAATAACCGACCAAGATTAGGGTTGCTTATTACAAGAATTGGATTACATATCAAAATTGCAGAGGCTGTCGCCGTTCAACTGTGTCGCGTATCTCTTTTCTTTTTTTTCTTTGATTTGAAGATCAAACCAGAAACTGCCACTGAGTGCATGGCAGAGCTACCGTGACCAAGAAACGGTGCTGCAAAATTCAAAGATTGGAAATTACTGAATTGTTGTTTGGGAGAGCCAATGCCGAATTGCTGTTTGAGGGTCTAAATCTGTGAGCTTGCCGATTAGGGCATCAAAGGGCTGCAAACCGATCTTGTGTTTGCTGAATAAGTAATTGAAGTTGTCGTTTATGGTGTGTGTTCTGTGGTATTGATCCCTTGAAGTAGTAGTTTGAAGAAGCATACAAGGAACTGTGTTGCCAAATTGAAAAGTTTGGGTGTGTATTGTCGATTGTATTTGGGCAGATTGGGTGTGTACTGCCGATTGTGTTTGGCAGTAATTTGTCGAGAGTAATTGCAGAACTGTTGTTGGGTGATTACTTTAAAAGAAATAAAATGTCGAATATGAGACTCGACATTGGCATATTTGACGGAAAGTGGGATTTCACCACTTGGAAGAAGAAAATGAAGGTACTGCTTTCCCACCATAATGTGGTTTCGGCGCTGGAACCGGACCTAGAAAAGTGGCCAAAGATGGAAAATGAAGCGAAGGACGAAATCCTTGAAGAGGCTTTCAACCTGATTTTCCTTCACCTTGGAGATTGGGTCATCATAAAGGTTGATGGAATGGACACTGTCATTCAACTTTGGGGTAAACTCGAATCTCTATACTCTGTTATTTCTGCACCAAATTTAGTGTTCTTAAAAGGAAATTTGTTTAACTACAAGATGGACACAAATAAGTCGATAGATGATAATTTGGATGAATTCACGAAAATGACTCAAATCCTTAAAGGAACTGACCAAGCCCTATGAGACTCTAGCGAAACTATGATTCTATTAAATGCACTGCCTGAAGAATATAGTGTCGTTAAGAACTCTCTACAGTACACATGAGTTGTACCTAGGCTAGACTTGGTAATATCTTATATAAGGCTGGGAGTTAGAACTTAGAACCAGTAGGACAGGATGAGCGAACTTATTCGTGAAAGGAAAAAATGAAAGGAAATATAATGGTCCGAATAATCATCAGACTAATAACCAAGAACCTAAAGGGAAGCAAAAAAAAACAATGATAAGAATAAGAATAGTGGCAAGAAGTGCTATCATTTGGAAATATTGGACACCTTAAAATGAACTGTTATAAGTTCATTATGGAACAGAAAAATGAAGGCAGCGCTACTGTGGCTGCCGAAAAGGGGTCGATGTGCTATTTAGGCATTGACTGTGTCTAGTGATCACATTAGTAGAGGAATTGAATTTTTGGACTCCGGGTGTTCCTTTACACATGAGTCCGTATAAGGGATTGGTTGTGTCAACTTTAGAAATTGCTGCCAAGGGACTATGTATATGGGTAATGACAATACTTTTAGGATATGTATGGGCCAAATTTGTTCCAAGGGTAAAACTGGTCTTTCACACCTTAAGCCTCATCAGCATGTTAGGGCCCGAATAAGGACCAAAGCCCAAAGAATTATGTATTATTTGATTACAATTAATCATAACTAATGACCACTCCACTAACTCTAGCATTCAACCACCACACCACTCCACTTAACCTAATTCTAGCACTAAACCCCACCACTCCACTTAACCTAATTCTAGCACTAAACACTAATCCTCACTTACTCCAAAACATTACCAAATACACCAACATTAGATCATGTTTTATCTATAAATATGAAAAGATTACGGGAAGAATGGATTCAAGTCTCATTTCTTCTCTCACCCTAATACTTCATGCTCTCAATCCTTGATCCCCTCATATATTACACGGCCCTCACGGCCAAACAAAGGAAGTAGAGGTAATATTCAACCTTGCTTTCCCACTTTACAAATTATTTAGTGCCACTGACTTGGGCGTCAGTATACCTGGTATCCACCACACCGGTGGTAGCCTACTCTCGTCCACTCTACTTTGTTTTTTGCAGGATTGCTAGTGCCCAACTTACAAATTCTGATTGAGGACCCTTGGCGAATTCCGGAGTCCACAATTTGGCGCCCACCGTGGGGCCCTAGCAATAATTTGCAGACAAAGGCTTTCCACCCTACAAACACTCACTGCTTAGTCAATCATGACTTCAAGCAATGAACAAACACCTGATCCAGTGGCATCACAATTGGCCATACTACAAGACAGATTGAAAGCTTTGAAGAAGAGAATTTTACCTTTCGTAGTTCCAACATAAACCTCCAAAAACAATTGGAACTACTTTCATCACCCACACAGCTTCACAATACATCAGAACAACACAACAACCGGATCACTCCAGCTAACCTTCAAGGAGCATTTGACGAAACAACAGACGACGTTCCATCAAATGGTGAGAACCAGAGGAACTTACCAAGTTCACCAGTCAACCAAGCCCAGCAAATTGTCATCACAATGAGAAAGGAAATGAAAGAATTTAAAGAAGCTATTATGTCCAGTCTACCAGGGTGGTGAAACTCCCAATGAAGAAGAGTAGAGCTGGAACCATTTCAGATACCTCTTTCATTGAGGCGATAACATCTGTTGAGCTACCACGGAAGTTCAGCCCACCAGACATGAAGTTATACGATGGATCCACTGACCCAGACGACCATGTCATTCATTATAAATACAAAATGATGTCAACAGGCTTAGCTCCTCATCAATGGGAAGCTGGATGTGCAGAGGATTTGGAGAAACTTTGGGTGGTCCAGCTCTTACATGGTTCATCAACCTACCATACAGATCCATCAAATCTTATCAACAATTAGCAGACAAATTTGTTGAACATTTCGCCAGCTCTTGCAAACTTGAAAAAACTACTGATGATCTTAGTGCCATCCTACAACGGAGGGGAAGAATCATCGCGAAGCTATGTTGCTCGATTCAACAAAGAAAGAATAACAATTCCAGACCTTCATCCAACCAACAGCTGTGGAGGCTTTCAGGAACGGGTTACTTTGTGAAAGTGGACTCTACAAAAAGCTGACCAAGTTCTGGTGCTACACGATGGACCAGGTTATGGCTCGAGCCCAAGTCGAAATCAGGTGGGAAGAAGATAAAAGGAATAAAAGGAAAGACATTTCCTCCAACATGCAAAGCGAAAGAACAGCCCATTCTACCAAACGACATAAAGAATTTACAAATATGATGCCTAAGCGTCATTCGAGAAATGGAACCACCCAAGGAAAGAACATCAGCCCCTCCAAAAAGGTTTTGATCAAAGACCTCCACCATACAGAGCTCGGGAACAATTCCGATGGAAAAACCCAGACTCCCAGACTACAATTTTTCTATATCTCCGGGAGAGTTAGTCTTGGTACTTAAAAAGATGGGAAATGAATAAAGTAAAGTGGCCACCACGCAACAGAGAAAGTTTCAAAAATAAAGACACAAACAAATGGTGTGAGTTCCATCGAGACTAACGGCCATACCACAGCTGAATGTGTGGCGTTGAGGTTGGAAGTACTTGAGTTGTTGAACAAAGGGTTTTTAAGGGATCTACTTACGGAGAAGGGGCAAGCTACTTTAGCTCAGAGGAACGAGAATGATGGACATGGGGAAGCACCAATTCAACCTCCACCAATTGATAACACCATGAATTTCATTTCAGGAGGATCAGAGATTAGTGGAGTATCATATTCAGCAGCCAAACGACATTCCAGAGCGATTGTGTCAAGCCTTCAACATTCCATGACGTCTTTAGAAAAAATGTTTACAAACCTAATAATGGAGTTTCCAGACGACATCAACTCTGGTAGCATGAACCTTCATCATGACGCCTTAGTAATCTCTCTACAGGTGGCAAATTTCATGATCAAACGAGTTCTGATAGATACAGGATCCTCAGCCAACATCATCTTTACAACAGCCTTGGCAGACATGGGAGCTGAATTAGAGAAAGTTAACAAAAGGACGACTGTGTTGATTGGATTCAGTGGTGAACAAAATTTACTTTGGGAGAAATTAGTCTTCCAGTCTACGCAGTGGGAATCAACAAAATGACAACCTTCCTAGTCCTGGATTGTCCTTCAGCCTACATCTAATTATTGGGAGGCCATGGATTCATGAAATGAGGGCAGTATCGTCCACCTATCATCAAACTCTAAAGTTTCCTACAAAGTGGGGGATTCAAGAGATAATGGAGATAGAGTTGCTTCCAGAGGATGCTACCAAACAACAATGAAGGCAAAGGTCCATTCAGCATAGCAATTACAGAACGAACCTCATTCGCAGGAGCCCACACTTCCAAATATTGAAGAATTGGATGAGGTTCAAATCCATGACAAATATGCAGACCATAAAACTCAAATTGGAGCAAATCTAGATCCCAGACTACGAGCAGACTTAAGTGAATTTTTGCGAAAACGACATGACCAGTTCGCTTGGTCGCATGAAGACATGACTGGGATTGACCCCAGCTTGATTACTCATCAACTCCATGTGGATCCAGACTATCCTCCAATCAGACAGAAAAGAAGGAAGTTTGCCCCAGAAAGAAACCAGATCATTGATGAAGAAATCCAAAAATTGTTACAAAATGGTGCCATTAAAGAAGTTCAATTCCCAGCCTGGTTAGCCAATGTGGTGGTGGTACGAAAGAAGAATGGAAAATGGAGAGTTTGTATCGACTTCACAGATTTGAACAAAGCATGCCCAAAAGATTCATTCCCATTGCCTCATATTGATCAAATGGTTGATGCTACAGCTGGACACGAATTGCTAAGTTTTTATGGAGGCATATTCTGGGTACAATCAAATCCTTATGCATCCAAACGACCAAGAGAAAACAGCTTTCATGACCAATAGGGGCATATTCTGTTACAAGGTAATGCCCTTTGGTCTCAAAAATGCAGGTGGTACATATCAGAGAATGGTCAATAAAATGTTCTCAGCAACAGATTGGAAAAACAATGGAGGTGTATGTAGACGACATGTTGGTGAAATCATCGAAATCTGATCAGCATCTGCAACACCTGGAAGAAGCATTCAAGGTGATGAATAGTGTATGGGATGAAATTGAATCCAACAAAATGTGCGTTTGGAGTTGCTTCTGGGAAATTCTTGGGATATGTCGTTACACAACGAGGGATTGAGGCAAATCCAGATCAAATCAGGTCCATACTTGAAATTCCTTCTCCAACCTGCCCAAAGGAAGTCATGCGACTAGCAGGGAGAATTGCTGCGTTGAACAAATTCATCTCCAAGTCAACAGACAAAAGTTTCATGTTCTTTTCAGCCATTAAAAAGACAAAAAACTTTGAATGGACTCCAGCCTGCGAACAAGCTCTGAAAGAGCTGAAGCAGTACTTAACATCACCACCATTGTTGTCAAAACCACTCGACAATGAAAGGTTATTCTTGTATTTGGGAGTGTCAGACCAAGCAGTGAGCGCTGTTTTGATTCGAGAAGAGAACGGCACCCAACTTCCAGTCTACTATGTAAGCAAAGCATTACTTGATACGGAGTCACGTTATTTGCATTTGGAGAAATTGGTACTAGCCTTGGTAATGTCTGCCAGGAAGCTACGACCATACTTTCAAGGGCATCCTATCACAGTTTACTCGGAGTACCCCTTGAGGAGCATACTACACAAGCCAGAGTTGACTGGAAGATTAACAAAATGGGCTGTCGAATTAGGAGAACACGACATCACATACCAGCCCAGAACAACAATCAAATCTCAAGCCTTGGCTGACTTTGTAGCTGATTTCAGTCCAACTCAGAATCTCTTGGAAGGTACCGAAGTCAATTCAATCCAATCTGATTCACTTTGGAAACTTTCAGTCGACGGTTCTAGCAATAAGAAAGGGTGTGGCCTTGGCATAGTGATCACTACTCTACTCCTGATGGGGACATACTACAACAAGCAATTAAATGTGGATTCCGAGTTACAAACAATGAAGCAGAATATGAAGCTTTGATAGCAGGAATCAGCTTGGTCAAAGAGCTTGGGGGAAGAAGAATCGAAGTGAAATCAGACTCCCAATTGATAGTGAATCAGCTCCAAGGTTCATATCAGGCACGAGACCCTCAAATGTTATCCTACTTGCAGAAAGTTAAAGAAGTCCAGGTGACATTTCAAGAATTCAACATAACTCAGGTTTCAAGAAGTGAAAACACTCAGGCGGACGCGTTGGCTACCCTTGGGTCGACGATGCATGGAGATAAACTACAATCAATTCCAGTAGTGTATTTAAATTGGCCATCAATTTGGAAGGAGAACAAGGAGAACAAGGAGAACAAGGAGATCAGCACCATCACTTCAGACGACTCATGGATGACACCAATCATGAAATACTTGCAAGATGGACTGCTTCCAGAGATAGAAATGAAGCAAGAAAGATTCAAAGGCAGGCAGCAAGATTCACCATATTTAATGGACAACTATTGAAAAGGTCGTTCTCTCTGGACCCTACTTGAAATGTCTTACTCATGATCAAGCACAACATGTACTATCAGAATTGCACGAAGGAGAATGCGGAAATCATTCTGGAGGACGAAGCCTTGCCTCACGCGCCCATTCGACTGGGTATTATTGGCCAACTATGAGAATTGATTCGGTCAATTACACGAAGAAGTGTGAAAAGTGTCAGAGATTCGCTCCTATTCCACATCTTCCACCAGAAAAGCTGAATCATATCCTATCCCCATGGCCGTTCATGAAGTGGGGTATGGATATTGTAGGGAAGCTACCAACCGCCCCTGGACAAAGAGTCTACATGCTAGTCTTGACAGATTATTTTTCAAAGTGGATTGAAGCAGACTCCTTTGCCAAAATACGAGATAAAGAAGTTCAAACATTTGTCTGGAAAAACATCATATGTCGTTTCGGCATTCCCAAGGAGATTGTAACAGATAATGGCTCCCAGTTTATTAGCCGACATTTTCAAGACTTTTGTAAAAATTGGGGGATCAAGTTAAGTTTTTCAACCCCACGCTTTCCACAAGCTAATGGGCAAGCCGAGTCTTCTAACAAGACACTTTTGAATACTTTGAAGAAAAGATTGGAGAAGGCGAAAGGATCATGGGCAGACGAGCTTCCTGGAGTATTGTGGTCCTACAGAACGACCATCCGTTCTTCCACTGGAGAAACTCCTTTCTCTTTGGCATTTGGAACAGAGGCGGTAATTCCAATCGAAGAAACCATTCCTTCTCTACGCTACCAGTACGCTGGTGATGAAGCAAATCAACAGTTGATGTATATGAATCTAGACACAATCGACGAAAGACGAGAAAAAGCAACCATACGACTTGCATCTCATCGACAAAGAATGGCGAGATATTTCAACAAAAATGTCAGAAGCAGGACATTCAAGGAAGGGGATTGGGTACTACGAAGAGTTTTTCAAAACACAAAAGAAGTCGGAGAAGGGAAGTTGGGACCAAATTGGGAAGGGCCATACATCATCACAAGAGTTGTTGGACACGGAGCCTACAAATTACAAACAACTGAGGGGAGACAAATTCACAATAGTTGGAATGCAATTCACCTTAAGCAATTTCACCGGTAATTTATGCGTGCATTTATTCATATTTTATGGTTCAGAGTAATTTTCTACTTTATGTATTGTGTGATTCGACTAAAAAAACAAATTTCATTTGAAATATCATCCCAAAATATCATTAAGTCATTAAAATTGTTCTACAAATGAGCTAAATTAAAATTACAAAGAGATTCAAATTTCTGGAGTGGCTTCTTCTTCCTGAATGCGTTCAGCAGCAACTTCACGTGCAGGAATATCTTGAACTTGAATAGTCGGCTCGATTTCCATTCGACTAAGTTCTTCACTCTTCTTATCCATTTCTTGAACTTCAGCCGCTTCCTCGCCATCAATCACTTCTCTTTCAGCCAGCCACTTTCGAGTCGACCTCTTCACCTTTCTCTTCCACATCATCCTCGTTTGAAAGAGAAATTCCTGCCAATAGTCGGTCGTACTGTTGAATCCATTTCTCCGTTTCCCAAGCTCCTGTCTTCCCATCAAGGAAATCCTTCATCAGATGACTACGTTCTTTCATCATAGATTCAAGAGCAATCCCTTCAAGATTCTCAAGTAATTCTTCATTCTCCTTCTTCACATTCTCGAACGTATCCTTATAGCCTTCAATCGTAACCTCAGAAGTCTCCTTTTCCATCTGAAGTGTTGTCTTCACTTCCTTCAACTCCTTCTCCAATTCAGCATTTCTTTTTTCAATCGACTTCTTTTGGACCACTTCCTTTTTCATAGCCGCAAATGATTTTTCCATCTCTCTCTGTTTCTTAAGAGTCGATTCGACATATCGCTGCATATGTAAGCTGCACTCCATTGCCTGGAAAAAAAGGATTTGATTAGAATCCATTTTACAAATTACTATGAAATTTCTATTTACTTTCTTACTTGGTAATTTAAAGCCGCAGCCTTTTTCATCGACTCGACCGGGCCAATCTTGGATAGCCTCTGTTCATCCTCTTCCAGCAGAAGCTTCTTAATAAAAGGGTCAAGGCTTGATGGGTCAGAAATTGCAGTCGACCCTGATGGAATCTTGACAACTATATTATCGATTTCTTCGATTTCATCATTCATCCGCCTTCCTTTTCCCCCCTTTGACAACTATTTCGGTCGACTTCCCCTTATGCTTTGGAGTTCCAGTCGACGATACCAATTGTGGTTCTGGAACCTCCACTTCTGGCTCCTTTATCTTGAGCTTCCTAGCCTTTTTTCGGCTCATCAACTCATCAATTGATGCTACTTTTATTTGCCTCGACGCCATGTCCTCTACGCATAAAATTTCTTTTGGAGTTAATGTCTTTATAAACAACACCTTTCCGTACAGAGCTCGAATCGACCGAGTACAGTAGATGACTTCCAATACGTTTTTAGAAAGTGCCAAAGGGGTAGATATACCTTCTATTCGAAGATTTCTTTCCACTGTAAAGTTGCTCTTAATCTCTGCTCTACCAAGATTATCCTCCAATCTCTTTGTTCGACGGGAAGATCAAGAAGAGCTTTTGTGTTCGACAAAATAAGAGGTGTTTTGTCGAATAAACTGTTTCGAAAAGGACCTGCATAATAAACAATCCATACATTAGTATCATACGACAATAACATTGATAAATTTTCAATAAACAGAAGAAGTTGATACTCACTAAATACACTCCAGTATTCTGAAACTCGACCCATTCCAGTCGACCCAAAGATACCCTCATTTTTCACAAAGAAATAGTCCGACTGCCAATTACCCCTATCGTTTGTTGGAAGCCCCATAACTACTTGTTCCCTCGAAGGTACAAAGTATACCTCCCTTTTTCAGTTAGGTGCTCTTTAAGGTAGTATGAATATAAAATGTCATTCACCTCAAACAATAACCCTTGTTCGAATGCTAAGCATTCAATCGACATTAAAATCCTCCAAGCATTCGGCATTAGTTGAGAAGGAGCAATCCCATAATGATCCAAAATTTCCCAAGCTAACCTCGGAATAGGGAATCTAAGCCCATTAGAAAACGGTACTACATAAAAACCAATCCATCCGGGAATTTTATAATCGATCCTTTCAGACGACAAGGGCACCCTCAGTTCCATTGATCTAGGAAATCTATATTTAATCCTAATTTCCATCAGCAAACTAGCCGTCATTCGACTAGCTGGGTTCTTGGTTAGTATGTTGGTAGGCTCACTTGTGCTCACCCCTCCACTAAATTCCTCGACAGCTGCCAATGATCTAATAGGAATTGCCTGCAACGGGATTTCATGCGACAAAACGGTTACAGGTCCTTCCTCGAATAACTCTTGACGCGACCATTCCCTTAATGATTTTTCTTCTGTCGATTCACTCGATGATGATCCTACGAATGTATCGATCTGTTCTCCTAAACTTTCTAAAGAGTCTCCACTCGACATATTCTAATCAACGAGTCTACAAACAAATAATTTCTAAGATTTGGGTTCCTTAAAGATCAAATCATACTCCTATCTCCAAACACAAATCCACCAAATAACGTATGATGCTAAAGATCAAACAACCTAATTTAGCTTAGAACAGATTGAAGCTACTCTACGAATATTCAAAGCAAATGAAGAACGCGAAGATAGAGTAAAGAAGTACCTTGAAGCCTTGAAGTTCTCTCCCAAATCGATTGATCTTGTGAATGAAACAAATAAACCCATCAAGCCACTCTTATACTACTTCTTTTGACGGTTCATTTCCCGCCATAAGACTCCTCGTTATTTGCGCTAGGTTTTACTCCGTTAAACGACACGTGGAAGATCTGAAGATCATTTTCATTCATGAAAAATTGATGGAGCAAACCCCGGTGCATGCCTTATAATCACTCGACAAATGATAAAAAGGGACAAAGGGACATTCCCCATGACTCATGTCGAGTCAAGTGAACTCCTGAACATGTATTTGGTTCAGTTGACAAAGGGAAATTCCCCTTGACTCATGACGAGTCAAGTGAATTCCTGAACCTGTATTTGGCTCAGTCGACAATGGGACATTCCCCATGACTCATGTCGAGTCAAGTAAACTCCTGAACCACCGTTTGGTTCAGTCGACAAGGGACATTCCCCTGGACTCATGTCGAGTCAAGTAAACTCCTGAACCACCGTTTGGTTCAGTCGACAAGGGACATTCCCCTAGACTCATGTCGAGTCAAGAAAAATCATGAACCACCGTTTGGTTCAGTCGACAAGGGACATTCCCCTGGACTCATGTCGAGTCAAGAAAAATCCTGAACCACCGTTTGGTTCAGTCGACAAGGGACATTCCCCTGGACTCATGTCGAGTCAAGTAAACTCCTGAACCACCGTTTGGTTCAGTCGACAAGGGACATTCCCCTAGACTCATGTCGAGTCAAGAAAAATCATGAACCACCGTTTGGTTCAGTCGACAAGGGACATTCCCCTGGACTCATGTCGAGTCAAGAAAAATCCTGAACCACCGTTTGGTTCAGTCGACAAGGGACATTCCCCTGGACTCATGTCGAGTCAAGTAAACTCCTGAACCACCGTTTGGTTCAGTCGACAAGGGACATTCCCCTAGACTCATGTCGAGTCAAGAAAAATCCTGAACCACCGTTTGGTTCAGTCGACAAGGGACATTCCCCTGGACTCATGTCGAGTCAAGAAAAATCCTGAACCACCGTTGGTTCAGTCGACAAGGGACATTCCCCTGGACTCATGTCGAGTCAAGTAAACTCCTGAACCACCGTTTGGTTCAGTCGACAAGGGACATTCCCCTAGACTCATGTCGAGTCAAGAAAAATCCTGAACCACCGTTTGGTTCAGTCGACAAGGGACATTCCCCTGGACTCATGTCGAGTCAAGAAAAATCCTGAACCACCGTTTGGTTCAGTCGACAAGGGACATTCCCCTGGACTCATGTCGAGTCAAGAAAAATCCTGAACCACCGTTTGGTTCAGTCGACAAGGGACATTCCCCTGGACTCATGTCGAGTCAAGAAAAATCCTGAACCACCGTTTGGTTCAGTCGACAAGGGACATTCCCCTGGACTCATGTCGAGTCAAGTAAAAATCCTGAACCACCGTTTGGTTCAGTCGACAAAGGGACATTCCCCTGGACTCATGTCGAGTCAAGAAAATTCATGAACCACCGTTTGGTTCAGTCGACAAGAGACATTCCCCGAGACTCATGTCGAGTCAAGCATACTCCTGAACTACCGTTTGATTCAGTCGACAAGGAACGTTCCCCAGGACTCATGTCGAGTCAAGCATACTCCTGAACTACCGTTTGATTCAGTCGACAATGAACATTCCCCTGGACTCATGAACTCCTGAAATTCTATTTCAGTTCGGTCAAAAAACACGTACTTCATGACCCTAGATAAATCAAGAAGCTAAGATGCATGCAAACAGAAACCTACGTTTTTGTATATATTTTGACACGACATTTGGCAGAAGGTAACACACTCTTACGCTCTTTTTTCATACGACACGGATAAATATACTCTCTAAAGCAAAAATTCTTTGACTTAGAGAGTAAGGGACAAACTGTATGGGCCAAATTTGGTCCAAGGGTAAAACTGTCTTTCACCTTAAGCCCATCAGCATGTTAGGCCCGAAAATAAGGACCAAAGCCCAAAGAATTATGTATTATTTGATTACAATTAAATCATAAACTAATGACCACTCCACCTAACTCTAGCATTAGTCACCCACCACTCCACTTAACCTAATTCTAGCACTAAACCCCACCACTCCACTTAACCTAATTCTAGCACTAATCCTCACTTACTCCAAAACCATTACCAAATACACCAACATTAGATCATGTTTTATCTATAAATATGAACATATTACGGGAAGAAGGGATTCAAGTCTCATTTCTCTCACCTTAATACTTCATGCTCTCAATCATTGATCCCCTCATATATTACACGGCACTCACGGCCAAACAAAGGAATTAGAGGTAATATTCAACCTTGCTTTCCCACTTTACAAATTTATTTCGTGCCACTGACTTGGGCGTCGGAGTATACCCGGTATCCACCACACCGGTGGTAGCCTACTCTCGTCCACTCTACTTTGTTTTTTGCAGGATTGCTAGTGCCAAACTTACAAATTCTGATTGAAGACCCTTGGCGAATTCCGGAGTCCACAGGATACAGAGAGTTGGAGACATAACACTTAAACTTCATGATGGTAAAGTTAGGATTCTTACTGACGTTAGATATGTACCTGACCTGAAACGAAACCTGATATCACTAGGAACACTAGATGAATTAGGTTTCACATATAAAGCACACAAATGAAACATGCACATATCTAAGGGTAATAAACTAATCCTAACTGGTATAAAAAAAATGGATTGTATGTTCTAAATGGCCAACGTGTATTCTCAGAAAAAACTCATTTCTGCTCTAACTTCTAATGTTGATATGACTAATATTTGGCACTTGAGACTTGGCCATATAGGACAGAAAGGAATGCAGGTACTCAGCAAGTAGGGACAATTTGGAAAGAACCAGTTGAAGCCACTTGAGTTTTGTGAGATCTGTGTGTTGGGCAAACAGCACAGACAGAGCTTCCCAACTGGAATTCACTTGTAAAAGGCGAGTCTGAAGTATCTACATTGTGATCTATGGGGACCAGCAAAGGTCCAGACACATGGGGGTAAGATGTATTTCCTCTCTATTGTTGATGACTACAGTATGAAGGTATAGACATTCTTACTAAAATCAAAGGATGAAACTTTGACTAAATTTAAATAATGGAAAGTGTTAGTAGAAAATCAAACTAGTAACAAAGTGAAAGTCTTGAGAACTGATAATGGCTTAAAATTTTGTAATACTGAGTTTGATCAATAGTGTACTAGTGATGGTATCCTGAGACATAGGACTGTGAGACACACCCCTCAACATAATGGAGTTACGGAAAGAATGAATAGAACCCTATTAGAAAAGATCAGATGTCTTTTATTTTCTTCCGAACTTCCGAGGCCCTTTTGGGGTGAGGCCCTCAATACTGCTACTCATTTAGTAAACCTGAGCCCAAATAGTTTCGTTCAGTTTAAGACCCCAGAAGAAAGCTGGTCTGGTAGGGCTCAGAAGTTTGCCCACCTTAGAGTGTTTGGCTGTGAAGCTTATGCTCACCAGTCCATAGGTAAACTTGAATCGAGGTCAATCAAGTGTGTTTTCTTAGGATATCAAGAAGGGACAAAAGGTATAGGTTAGGGGAAAAAGAGTCACATGGAGTCAAAATCATAGTTAGTCGGGATGTTATATTCAATGAACTTTGTTTTCCATGTAAATCTATTAACAAGAATGCAGGTGCCTTATAAAAGGATCTAGCAGATTTTGATCTTGCAGGTGGAGCTCAGATGCAGGTGGAACCAGGGACATCAAGGATTGCTGATCAAGTTGGTGACATGTCAGGCACGGAGACATATGAGGACTCTCAGCCTAGGAGAAATAACCTGGAGGAAAACAGAAATGAAGTAGCAGAGATATTAGAACAAAGTGAAGAGGACACAATAGATCAACTGGATCAAACTGAGCAGCATGATGAAACACCACAAGACACATTGGCCAACTACCAACTAGCAAGAGACAGAAGTATGAGGCATGTAAGGCCTCCTACCAGGTATGATTACTCAACTAATGATTTATATTTATGTGCATTAATATCAAGTCATGAAATTAATGGAATCGAGCATGCTAGCTTAGGAGATGCATTAAAGTCTACCCATAAACTTGAATGGGAAGCGGCTATGGAATTAGAGATGTCTTTCTTAGGAAAAACCAAACTTGGACTTTAGTTCCTAAACCTAAAAACCAGAAGTTGGTTGGTGTAAGTGGCTGTAAACCTGTTAGTCAGCCTCTTGCGAGTCACTTTATTTTGTCTAAATCACAAAGTCCTGCTAATAGGTCTGAGATGATAAAAATGGAAAATGTACCTTATGTCAATGCTATAGGTTCTGTGATGTATGCCATGATTAGTACTAGACCTGACTTGTCATACGCTGTATCTTTATTGAGTAGGTTTATGTCTAATCCAGGTGGAGCACACTGAAGTGCTTTGCAGTGGTTGTTAAGGTACATAAATACAACTGTTGATTATGACTTATGTTTTAACAAATCTAACGTTTTAGACTTGGTAGAGTATGTTGGTTATGATTTTGCTGATGACAGAGACTCGAGAAAGTCAACTACAGCTTACTATTTCACACTTTGTGGAAATTGCATCAGCTGGAAGTCAAGCCTGCAATCGTTGGTTACACTCTCAACTACCGAAGCGGAATATATAGCCATAACTGATGTGTTCAAGGAAGCCATTTGGCTTCAGGGTATATTAACCGAAATACAACAGCTGCAGGGTAAGACAATTGTGTATTCTGACAGTCAGAGTGCAATACATTTGAGCAATAATCCAATACATCATGAGAGAACCAAACATGTGGATGTAAAATATCATTTTGTGCGGGAAATCATCTCAAGTGATAAGATTGAGATTAAGAAGATTCCAACTGAAGATAACCCATCTGACATGGGGACAAAAATTGTGACTGCTACCAAACTCTCCCACTGCATGAAGCTGTTGCAGGTGGGGGTTGGCTGACCTTGCAGCCGACATGAACAATGATGGAAGTAGGTGAGTTTGTTGTGTTATCTTGGCCTTAATGTGTCTTTATGTATGATTGAGAGTGATGGATGTTTTTGGCTTCAAGGTGGAGATTGTAAAATTGTGAAGCCTTTATCTATCCGTTGGATAAGGGACACGTGGCGCAATCCTTGCCGTTGTCCCAATTACATCAATCTGCTCATCATATATAAATGGTGCTTAGGTTGAGAATTAGTTGAAGTTTTTCATTAATTGTTTTACTCATATTTTCTCATATTATTTGGCTAAGTGTTAAGCATTGTTCCTAGTCCAAGTTAGTGTAATCTTCAATTGGTAATTTGAGAGATTGACACTTTTAGAGACTATGGTTTATTGAGTGATTTGGGGATTTGTCTCCAAGGGGTGTGGCTTGGTGGTGTAGGGTTCAGGATCTCACCTTAAGGTTCTGGGTTCGAATCCAGGGGGTGCACTTCTTGTAAGAGTCTGGGACAGCCGGTGGTTTTACCTGCGCCGCGGCCCAGAATGGGTGGTTTGGTGGCGGGGTTTCCATCGTTTCCAAAAAAAAAAGAAAAAAAAAGAGTGATTTGGGGAAATTATTTTGTAAAACGGATTCAAGATTCTTGAGTAATCTTCAAAGTGATTAGTGCAGCGAGCTCCTTATTCCGGAGTTCAACGTGGATGTAGACGGGAATTTTCCGGCGAACCATGATAAAAAATCCTATTGTTTTGTGTGTGATTGAATTCTGTTATTGATTGTTCTCCTACGACAAACTTCAAATCTGGGCATAATAAACAACAATTTTCATTTCGGTTAATGATCTTCGTCATTGAAACGGGTGTTTTAAATATTATATATTTGATTTTAAGAAAATCATATAGTGTCAAAAGAGATTTATTGGATAGCAAGAGAAATCCAAGAAAATGTGGTTAGTTTGAATTGAACTGTGATTCGATTTAGACTTATCTTTTTTTGAAATATGAATTTTATTCATAAATAAAACAGTATAAAGATATAAATACATAGTCATATAATTCGATAATAATAATTATGAAATAAATCCAAGATTTAAGATACTGAGAAGACATATTGAAAACATGAATTTTAGACTCATCTTTTCACGACATAGCTATGATTTTTGAAAAATTGAATTCTCTCTTTTCTTTAATTTTTTAAAAGATAATGTATTATCTTTATATGAGACAAACTCAATATATTCGGTCAATAAATATATGATATGTTTTAATCAATAATTTGTCTCTCATTATTATTATTAGTTAATTTCAAATTTTAAAAATATATATATATATATATATATATATATATATATATATATCTTAATATATCAATTAGTGTTTGTATCGTATCATCTGTACGATTATCTCTTAATTATGAATATAATTCATTTAAAAAAAAAATCGGTTTTCTATAAAAAAAAAAAAAAGGCCAAATTCTTTTTTTCTTTTTTTATATTAAATTGGCACTAGTCCCAATGTTCTGAAATTTATCAAGCCCAAAAGTCAACAAAAATGAGCTTGAAATAAGCCGAACGATTTCAAAACTTTAAAAAAACTTCAAAATTACAAGTATTTTTTCCCAACCAAAAAAATAAAAAAAAAATTACAGCATCCATCATTGCAATTCAACACAAAACTCTCAATTGACAACCTAAGAAATAGCCTTCCAAGAAAAATTCATACACAACTAGAAAAATTCATAGCCTTCCTCTCAATTTTAATTATATGTTCACAGTTATCAATTGCGGTAATGACTATAATTTATTTAAAAATTACAACTGCGACTGTTATATTAGTTTTTTTTTTTTTTTTTAATGTTATGCATCTGTTATAATTGTATATAAGAAATTATTAGTATGCATTAAGGTGCCGATTTTATTTTTAAAATTTTGTGTTATATTTATTTAATTTCATTTAATAACCAATAAGGGGTTATGATTAAATTAAGGGTAATTTTGGAAAAGTATTTCAATAATATGAATCGGGTAATGGATTACAAAAACAGTAAAAGAGTAAGTGACATTTACTGATTTTTCAGGAACAAAATGGCAATCACCCAAAATTTTAAGACAAACCATTAATTTACTTCTTAATTATTTATCATAGTAGCTTTCAAGTGTATTCTTAAAATTAAATAAATAGATAAAAACAAATATATATATATATATATATATTATATATATATATATATATATACACAATGAAACATTTTTACATTTGATCTCAAATAATGACGAGAAACAGAGAGAGTTGGCGAGTCTAACAAATATATAGACAGCGTGGGTGAGTAGCCATATCACAATTAGAATTAATTTATTAGTATTTTGTTAGATTTTTGTAAATTTATGGATTATTTTAATAAAAAATAATAATTGAAAGAAGCAATAAAATAAAAATTATATCAACTCTAAATTATCCCTTAATTACTACTATAACAATGAAAGATGAAGACTATGGTTTTAAAAAAGTTAAACCAAATTTCAAGAAGATTCTCATCTGACATGAAATCCCAAAATCAAGTGGCATAAATGTCTTAGATTTAAATATAACAGTTTAGTTTAATTACAAATTTGCGGTTGAAAGTGTTAAGTATGTGACCCCTTTTCGTACAAGATTACTTGTCCGCTTTAATATCTCGATGAAAAGTGTGTGTTGATGGTGTTTTTTAGGCACCATGATATTTAAGCAGCACGACAAGGGTAAAATGGTAACTCCCTTCTTGATCGAGATCATTAATACCAACCCGACCACATGAGTTAGGGGCCGAGCACTTATGATTTGTAACCCGACCACATAAGATCGGATGACCGGACATTATAAGATCGACAACAGCATTCTCAGCTCAAATGACCATTATGACCGACCTCATGAAGACCGAGCATATGGCGAGGCGTGCTCCGGAAGATGACACCCTATTCTTGCGGATAAGACGACAAGTTATCCTATTTTCATGGGGAAAACTGGTGAGACAGAGTCCTAGTAGGATAAAGAAAGTAAATGTAGTTTTGATTAGGAATCCTTATGGGAAAATGGAATAGTTTTGACTATGAATCCTTATGGGAAAAATGAATAGTTTCAACTAGGAAATTATTATAGGAGAAGGAATCTGATTTATACACTATTATAAATAGAAGGGTAGAGTGTGCATAATGGGGGGGAATAAGAAGAGAACCAATATCAAGAGAGAATCATTACCATCAGACTTGTAAAAAACAAGAAGCAGAGCTGAGAAGCGTGTTTGAGTAATAAAAGTATCATCCTTTTTGTGCCCGTGGACGTAGGTCGGACCAAAATCCGCTGAACCACGTTAAATCTCATTGTCAATTGACGTATTTATCTGTCTTTTGCTAAGTTTACTTTTGGTCCCCCATAACCAAATAAATTCACTATTGAGGGAGGATTGTCTCGGGAGTAATATTCTCATATTTCCCCTGAGAGCAAAATCAGCCGTCAACAGTTGGCGCCGTCTGTGGGGACCTCAACAAAAAGTGGCTCGCGTAGTAAGATGATGGCAGAAGGTGGAAATCGCCAGTCGTCGGGGAGTTCAACAGCAGAATGGATGGAGAAAATAGAGAAAATATGAAAGATAGGGAGGAAAATCAAAACCTGTTGAAATCCATGATGAACAGACTGGAGAGGATGGAAGAAACGAATAATGAGAAGCTTGAAGCCGGAGCCAGTCGGAGGAGAGGCGAAATAGCGAAAGGAAAAATGGTCGCCGATGTGAGTGATGACGATGAACCGATGAGGAAGGGTCCCTACGGGATGAGGTCCGTAGTGGTAGAAAAAGATTTACAAACGGAGGATACGTGGGAAGAAGAAGAGGGGAGACAATCATCAGATTCTTCCTATGATAGCCCCCGCGACACCAGAAGGGGAGATATGAAGCATGGTGAAACTGGACGGCAAGTCTCAAGTCATGAGGAACGCCGCACCCGTGGTGACAGACGCGAAGGAGGCCGCGGGAGGCGGCGTAGTGACACAGATGGCAGTATAAAGTCTTGGTTAAGAAAAGAAATGGCCAAGTGGGGAGTAAACCCCAAGATTGATACATCAGATGTTCGGGACGGTGAGGTTGAATCTCCCTTCACAGAAGAAATAAGGTCGACAAAATTCCAAAGACATTTCAACATGCCATCCATGACGCCCTACAAAGGCCATTCAGATCCAAAGTCCCATAGTGAAAGTTTCGTCCTATTGATGGAGGTCCAAGGGGTAGTAGGGGATGCCATTTGCAAAGTATTCCCCCAAACCTTGGGCGGGTCTGCCATTTTGTGGTTCAGAAGTCTTGCCCCGGGAAGCATCAGTAGCTTCGCTCAACTCAGAAGGTCATTTGTTCGACACTTCAGAAGGGCCTGCGTCCCAAAGAAAATGGTGGGAGAATTGAGACTGATTAAGCAGGGGGATGATGAGACCCTGAGGAATTTTATTGAAAGGTACCACAATTTGGTGCTCGAGGTCGGAGCGTACGAGTCATCGGAAGCGCTAAAAAGTCTCAAGGGAGGTCTGAAGGTCGGGAAGTTGTGGACTCACCTGAGGATTCAAGACGTATCGGATTATGCCACTGCCCTGGAGTTGGCGAGGAAGTTTATCTTAATAGAAGAGGAGAAAAAGATTGCCCGGGGAGTAGACACCCGAAAGGCTAAGATACTCAGGTCAGACAATCAGTGGGATTCGATTAGAAATTTGAGGAGACCAATCCCGGAGCAGAAGAAACTCAGACCGACACCTCCGAGTAGTCATGATCAAAAGATAAAGTCATATGTCCAAGTCAACCGTGTCGCGGGGAGAACAGTATACACCCCCCTGAACAACCTATCTATGGCCCAGATAGTTCGGGAAATCCAGGATAAAGGTCTGTTGGCCGAGCCTAATTTGAAAAGGTTCCCGATTGAGGAGGGAAATAGTAGGGCATACTGTATCTACCATAACGTAAGGGGACATGCCACGAATGGGTTCAGAGACCTGCGGGAGCAGGTGGAAGACTTGGTGAAATAAGGTTATCTCAGTGTGTACATAGACCATTCGGTTGTTTGAGGTCGACCAAGTTGATAGCGGAAGTCATCCGGTCGGATGCGTGGAATGCTGAAATGCAGAGAGGATGTATTAAGAAGAGCTTTGCTTGTAGTGACCATTGTAGAGTTGCAAGAAAGGCAACGGATCCCAAAAAGGTGAGTAAGACCTTTTCTGTCTTAGGTTGACATTTGATTATGCTTTTTTGTTATGGCTCACACAATGGTTTTGATATTTGTTTTACGGCTCGGCTCTGCTCTTCTACCGCCAAGTCCGTTTTATTGATATATGTTTTACGGCTCGGGTCTGCTCTTGTACCGCTGAGACCGATGTTTCTTTCCGGCTCGGGTCTGCACTTGTACCGCCGAAACCGATGTCTCTTTCCAGCTCGGGTCTGCTCTTGTACCGCCGAGACCGATGTCTCTTTCCGGCTCGGGTATGTTCTTGTACCGCCGAGACCGATGTTTATTCGGCTCGGGGCTGGATTTCGTTCCGCCGAGGCCACTTGTTTAATCGGCTCGGGGCTGGATTTCGTTCCGCCGAGGCCGCTTGGTTATTCGACTCGGGGCTGGATTTTGTTCCGCCGAGGCCTTATGGTTTATTCAGCTCGGGGTCGGGTTACGTCCCACCGAGTCGGCTTATTTGGACTGGGGATGTAACATTCCCCCAGAGCCAAGTCTTTCTCAGCTCGGGGTCGGGTACGTCCCACCGAGTCGGCTTCTCTGGACTGGGGATGTAACACTCTCCCAAAGCCAATTATTTCTTTCAGCTCGGGGTCGGGTTACGTCCCACCGAGTCGGCTTCTCTGGACTGGGGATGTAACATTCCCCCAGAGACAAGTCTTTCTTTCAGCTCGGGGTCGGGTTACGTCCCACCGAGTCGGCTTCTTTGGACTGTGGATGTAACATTCCCTCTGATCCAAGTCTTTCTTTCAGCTCGGGGTCGGGTTACGTCCCACCGAGTCGGCTTCTTTGGACTGGGGATGTAACATTCCCCCAGAACCAAGTCTTTCTTTCAGCTCCGGGTCGGGTTACGTCCCACCGAGTCGGCTTCTCTGGACTGGGGATGTAACACTCTCCCAGAGTCAATTCTTTCTTTCAGCTCGGGGTCGGGTTACGTCCCACCGAGTCGGCTTCTTTGGACTGAGGATGTAACATTCCTCCAGAGCCAAGTCTTTCTTTCAGCTCGGGGTCGGGTTACGTCCCACCGAGTCAGCTTCTTTGGATTGGGGATGTAACATTCCCCCAGAACCAAGTCTTTCTTCAGCTCGGGGTCGGGATACGTCCCACCGAGAAACTTATCATCGGCATGGGATAGAAGCATATCCCTCATGGTCGGCCCTCTATTGGTCTGGGGAGGTGACATTCCCCCAGAGCCAAATGTTCTTCTCAGCTCGGGGTCGGGTTACGTCCCACCGAGACGATCGTCATCAGCATAAGGGCAAAGCATTTTCTCCACAGGTAGATATCGGGATCCTCGTTGACTGAGCACATGAAGGTGGCAGGAATGACCAGATTTGCAGCCAAGGTAATTTTCTCTACGGTTCCTGGAGTGACCACCGACGGATTCATCGACACACCATCTTTTTTTATAGTTCCCGGGATCAACTCACAAACTCGTTGTTACCGAGAACTAGGGGATAGATGTTGATGGTGTTTTTTAGGCACTATGATATTTAAGCAGCACGGCAAGGGTAAAATGGTAACTCCCTTCTTGATCGAGATCATTAATACCGACCCGACCACATGAGTTAGGGGCCGAGCACTTATGATCTGTAACCCGACCACATAAGATCGGATGACCGGGCATTATAAGATCGACAACATCATTCTCAGCTCAAATGACCATTATGACCGACCTCATGAAGACCGAGCATATGGCGAGGCGTGCTCCGGAAGATGACACCCTATTCTTGCGGATAAGACGACAAATTATCCTATTTTCATGGGGAAAACTGGTGAGACAGAGTCCTAGTAGGATAAAGAAAGTAAATGTAGTTTTGATTAGGAATCCTTATGGGAAAATGGAATAGTTTTGACTAGGAATCCTTATGGGAAAAATGAATAGTTTCAACTAGGAAATTCTTATAGGAGAAGGAATCTGATTTCTACACTATTATAAATAGAAGAGTAGAGTGTGCATAATGGGGGGGGGGGGGGGTAAGAAGAGAACCAATATCAAGAGAAAATCATTACCATCAACTTGTAAAAAACAAGAAGCAGAGCTGAGAATCGTGTTTGAGTAATAAAAGTATCATCCTTTTTGTGCCCGTGGACGTAGGTCGGACCAGAATCCGCCGAACCACGTTAAATCTCATTGTCAATTGGCGTATTTATCTGTCTTTTGCTAAGTTTGCTTTTGGTCCCCCATAACCAAACAAATTCACTATTGAGTGAAAATTGTCTCGGGAGTAATATTCTCATATTGCCCCTGAGACCAAAATCAGCCGTCAACAGTGTGTATGAGACTTTTGTTGTGGGACTTTGTCCGAGAGCTTTATCAGGGACTATATTCTCCGAATCCGGCATGATTTTATCCATGCAGGAAGCCTCATCCATATGGATATGATGATTATGAGCCAGTATATCTAATTCTCGCCTTCGCTCCGCGGAGTGTAAGGGTAACTCAACGACAAACATCATCATGTTTTTATTGTTTACTACGATAAAAAGAAAATATTGAAAATAAAAATAGAAGTAAACTATAAAATTCGAAATAATACATTGGTTGTAAGATTAAGAGATGAGATGGACTTTTTTAAATTACTTCGTAAGAAACATATTTCACAATAAACTTTCAATTTATATAAAATAATTAAAATTTTCGACAGTCAATCACTTAAGTTCGGTTTGGTATTATAATTGAATTGTGACGAGGTATTATATTTTAAGTGTTTTATTAATAATAAAAATATTATAATTATTAATTATGATTTCTTTTAACAATTGAATTTTACAAAAGTTAAAATGTTTAATTTTTCCTCACCATCAAAATATTACAAAACCACATCATAATTATTTTTTAACATAAAATAAAATTACATAACACACGTTTATTCACCACATTTTTTTAATCGCAATACCAAATAAAACATTAATGAATTCCTTAAAAATTAATGAACTTTTGAATATCTAATATCTTAACGGATATTTTAAATTCTTAATTGAATACAAAAATATTTTTAAAGAAAATTTAAAAATCGTGATTAAATAGGCATAGAATTTTAAAAAATATAAAAATTCATAAGAACTTATTCCTCGCACATTGCAATAATAGATCAATAAAAAATTGTCTGCGGTGTCCATATCCGAGTTGAAAATTCAACAAACGAAGAAGAGAATTGTGGGGAGGAAGGAAGCAAGTGGTTAATAAATAGTGGTTTGTTTGGTATGCAATTGCACCAAATTAAAGGGGGGGTGGGGTGGTACACACCGTGAGTTTCTGCCATGTCCACTGCAACAAATAGGTACATCATCAACAACCAAACCACATGGCTTGTTACATTTCCTAATTTTCAAATTTCAAATTTCAAATTTAGAAAGAAAAAAAAAAGTCATTTAATTAATTATCTTTCTCCTAATATCATTCCTAATTTACTCTCCACACTAAGAAACCATAAAAATAATAAGGAACAAAAAAAAAAAAAAAAAAAAAAGGACAAGAGACGAGACAGAGAAAATGCAGGAGATGAAACAGATCACTTGAGACCATTTCCAGGAGTTGAAATTGCCAGGTCAGGCCAAGAAAAGCAATCAGCAGTCCCAAAGGCACTAGTAGCTTCTCCACTCTCGAACTGCCACGTGTTACCAATCCCACCAGTACCACCTCCGCCACCGCCACCGTTATTAGCTGCAGCAACATCAGCAGCACCATCAGTCGCCCCAGCAAAACCCCATACTCCTCTCCCGAGCCCGCCAAAACCCACGTCACCAACAAACCCGGACCCGAGTCCAAGACCAAACCCTCCCAAAGCCAAGAACCCCTGTCCCTGGTGACTCAACAAAGACGCAAAGCCCCCGCCCCCGTTCATGTTAGCAGCCTTCAACTGAGCAGAGCTTCCTTGGAACGGCACCAAAACAGGAGTGGCATGCAAAGGGTAGTCTTGATGAACAGAGCCGAGGTTGCCACCAGTAGTAGCAATCATGGTGCCAGTAGTAGAACCGGATTGAATAGTACGACAGCGTTTCGCATTCTTGCGGGTGCCACCACCAACTGGGATGTCCCTGAGGGTGCCACCGTGGGTCCAGTAACGGCGGCAGGCCTTACAGAAGTGGCGAGGCTGAGAGAAGTTGTAGTTGTTGTAGTAACAGAACTTAGTGTTGGTAGACTCACAACGTGGGCAAGGAAGTTGCTCTTGTTCTGCCGGTAAAGCTCCAGGTTTCTTGGTGGTGTTAACCCTCTTGCTATTGCTCATGTTGTTGTTTTCATTGGAGTCTGTTGGCATTTTTGTTGATATTGGTGGGAGTAGTAAAAGTGTTAAAGAAGAGAAATTTGGAATGGTTTTTGGCTTTTGGTTGTATGTGGGGGAAAGTAAATGAGAGAGGGTGAATTTATTGAAGACTGATAATAGAGAGAGAGAGAGAGAATTGAAAAAAAAATTGAAAAAAGAATGAAATGGAGAATCTGAAACACGTTCTGATTCTGAGCCTCCTGAGGCTTTTATGAGCAGGCTTTTTACAGTGTGTTCTGTTAGGCAATAGGCACGACATTTTCAGTCGGCTGGGCGGGCTAATTAAGCTATGGCTTTCCCTTTGTCTGATTTTACTGTTTGAGTCGGCTCTAATCTGCTAGGTGTGCGGCTCCTGATTGATCTTCCTTCATATTCTTTCTTCTTTTTTTTTTAATTTTTTTTTTTAGTGGGTAACAATTGGAGGGAGCAGAAGTAGTCAAATATGGGACCCTACTTGATGTAAATTGCGTATCTACACTTTCAAAGAAGAAGAAGGGGAAAAGATGTTACATGCATGTTAATTCTTCTTCATAAATTAATTCTGATTTTTTTTTTAAAAAATTACACTTTCTATCACTTCATTATAAGATGTCTTAATTAAGCAGTATAAACTAGAAAGTGTAATTTGTTTGGGAAAACAAATTTATCGTTAAACGATGCGGATTAAAGAGTTAGTTATGCAATAGCTAGCTCAATTATGCATGTTATGTATAGGGGGATAAATACTCATATTATGAGCTAATAATACTACATACAGTATATAGCTAGCCTCCAATACTTTATTTCACAAGGGGCAAAAAATCCAAGCCACTTTGATTGTCTGCTAGTACACACGAGAAAAATAATTGAAGTGATAGTCACACTCCTGTCTTCTTCATAATATATTTTATTATATTATACACATGCAAGAGTATCCCTTTCATAGAATTTTATTCAAATAAATAAATTGACCTCCATTAGAGCTACACCATAATGATGATCTTTGCTGGATTGGCTTTGATTTGCGGACTAGTCGCCATCCTAATTTATCAATTATGTGCTAATCGAGGTGATCCAAACATACTTATGACTTTAATGAATGAAGCCAATACTTTTAGTCAGGGGGGTGAAGGATCCGAGAATCCTTCATAACAATTTTTTTTTTTTATGTGATTTTGGTTTGTACGCACAAAAGTAATCTAGTTAGGATAAAATTTATTAATTTTTTTAAAATTATCTCAATAATAAATTAAATTTTTCATTATTTTATATAATATATTTAACATTTTTTCAATGGTCTCTACTCACTTTTTAGTGGTTCTGTTAATATTTTGTATCTTGTTGGGTGTCGAGAGAGTATAAGAAAAAAAATGGCAGAAAATACTAAAATTTCAATATAGTAATAAGTTATCAGTGCGATAAATATAAATTATAATTTTAAAAAAAAGTGCAATGAATGCGAATAGAAATGACCAACTGCTTGTTTCTACTTCTAATTCACATTATAAACTATATATTTGTGTGTAGGGTGTACACGACTCAAGTCTCAAAGAAGCGTGATTTGATGGTATAGGGCTCAGGATTTCATCTTGAGGTATTGGGTTCGAATCTAGAGAGTACGTTTCCTATAAGAGCTTGAGATATCCGGAAATTTTACCTACTTCTCTTAAGTTGAGAATGAGTTATTTGACGGTAGGATTTCTAACGATTTAAAAAAAAAAAAAAAAATGTACATGACTCAATCCATCTACTGATCCTACCAGAAATGATAGAATTTGAAAATTCTAAATTAATTTATGCTTATAGGCTGAAGAAACATAACCCGAGTATGATGGATTTGGATTTCAGGTTTAGTTTAGAAATTTTGATTTGACCTGATTTAGGTTTCAAATTTACCATATAACTTTAAAGATGAATATTTACTTGTTTAAACTCTGAAATATTTAAGTTATATCAAATAAACTCATAAATCTGACCCGCTGACTAGACTTGTGGCGAATGCCCTCTTTAATTTCAAAAATGAGATTAAAATTTTGCCCCGTGTGCGGGGTATAAAGTAGAAAGTGCATCTACAATACACACACACACTATATAAGCAAAAATGGAGAAAGGCAGTGGATAACATAGATGCAGATGCAAGAAGAGCCAAAATTGAAAGAAGGAAGCGGCAAATAAGAGAGATTTAAGTGGCGTGAACGAAGAGGATAAAGAATAGAGAGATTGAGATTTGAGAGGGATTGATGGATGTGTTAGTGGGGTCATTACCGACAGAATCATGAGTGTCGGAGCAGCGTGGGGTGCAATTATTGGGTCTTCCCTCTGATTTCGGACGCGTCATGTCCGCATCAGATTCCTCCTCCGTACTTCTCCCTCTCAATCTCCCACCGGAATTTTCGCTGCACTGTTCCCATTACCAAACAATACCTCTTTTCCTCTTTTGGCCCCAACATCCTTTCTTGTTCCTTCTCAACCGTTTGATATTTTTCGCCTTATTAGTATTTTGTGATCAATGGCCCTCATCTATCCTTCAACATTCAATGAATATGTTCTCCACGAGAAAATCTTCTATGCAACAGTGGTACCACATAATCCATGTAACAAGTCAATCATCTACTGCCACGCGTGCTAAAAAAATAAAAAACAACTAAAAATTAGGTGAAGAAACTCTACATGTCATTTTTTAATTCGCTTGTGGTACCACATCATCCATACCACTGTTATACCAAAGAATCTCACGTTCTCCCCCATTACTACCACATCATCCATACCATTGTTACACCAAAGAATCTCTCGTTCTCCCCCATTACAATGACTAAAATGTCTCTATTATATTTTTTGTATAGTAGGTATTTAATTTATTTATTTTTAATGGAAAACAAAAGATTTCAATGACCTAAAATATTGAAAATAATCAAACATGGTGAATTTTCACTAGGATCGACGGCTTGAATTCAACCATGTGATTGACAAGTTTATGTCACCTTTCTTTTCAGTATGACTTTTTTTTTTTAATGTTATTATTATGATTTGATTGCCAATCAACACAAAACCAAGCAATTATTAGTAAAAATACATGACTAAATATAATAAAACTTCTTGGATAGGCCCAATAAGGTAAATTAATTTATTCAGTAAAAAAGAAATTAAATAGTATTGGGCATATAGAACTGATGGGCGGAAATTTGAGAAATAATATTTTTTTTAAAAAAAAAATTAAATTTATTAAATTTTGAATTGATATTTTTAATATATATTTTTTAAATTCAAACTTAAATAAAAAAATATTTAAAATGTAATTAAATTTTTCAAAATTTGATCCACCACTGTAACTAAGACAAAAAATAATCTACTTGTACGTGACATGCAATTGTGCATGAGACCAAAATTCACAGGAGACCAATTAGTGAGTCCATGAGAAATGCCACCTGTTAGATTAGGTGGGTCGTAGTGCAGTGTTGCAGTACAGAGCTGTCGTGTCGGGAGGCATGCGCGACGTTCAGTAGCCATCGAAATGTCTAGGCTACACACACTCTAGCATCAGTCTCTTTCATTAACATCTTACTGTATCATTATTACTGACACTATTTGCCTTTCTTCCTTATCCTCTAATTTTCTTTTTTCTTTTTGGCATTTTCTCGCTCACTATGATTCTCCTTCACATGGGAATAATGTGATTCTGTTTACTTTGAATGACCTTGTTAGATGCCTTCACATCTAAATTATTGTTCCACGTTTTGCTTTCCTACTCTCCCATTATTTTGTCTTGTAAAGTATATATAGAGGAAATTTAGCAAGTTGGTTTTGAATTACACTAACATGAGATATACAAACAAAAATTAAGAAAAAATTAATAATAATAATAATAATAATAATAATATTATGAATTGTGTGCTATAGAAGATCGATCCTGATATATTCGAGATTATGGTTTTTTTTTTTTATTCTGAAGCCTCCGATCATAACATATTATCATAATAAAATAATTTATGGTCCATGGCTATTAGATATTAAAAAAAAAAATTGGCCAATAAATAAACAACCTAACCCACTTATAATAGGAACGACTCTAATACCATATGTCATTGAATACGGGAAAAGTGAGAGAGAATATCATACCTTCAAAATGCTAGGTTTAAGTTCAGAGTTCATAGTTCAATTGAATTTGAAATTTCGTTCTATGATCTCGTTCAAACGCATATCCGAACGCTACTCGAACGCATGCATTCGGCCTTACCCCGTTCGAATGCGTGTCTGAACGCTACTCGAACGCGCATGCATTCTGTCCTGTCATACATGATATCCCGTCCCGTTCGAACGCGTTTATGAACGCTACTCGAACGCATACATCCGACCTTATCCCATTCGAACACGTTTACGGACGCTACTCGAACGCGTGCATTCTGCTTATCGTGTGAACGCGTTTACGAATGCTACATGAACGCGCACATATTGTACATATTATTTCCCCATGTTTCATGCATGCTTGCCTCTTTGGTTATTCATTTATGTCTCATGTGCTTAAATATTCATGCTTTAATGTACAGATTCTTTACGAACACGTGCATTCTGTTTACCGTTCGAACGCGTTTACAAACGCTACACGAACGCGCACACATTGTACAGATTCTTTCCTCATGTTTCATGCATGTTTGCCTCTTTGATTATTCATTTATGCCTCATGTGCTTAAATATTCATGCTTTAATGTAGTATGCTTCCATTGTTTCTATTAATGTTCATGGGTATGTAGACTTGTGTGTTGATTAAATTATCTTGCATGTGCTGCATGAGACTTGATTATATTATCGCATAAATCCTTTCATTACAATTGGCATAAGTAAGGGACCATTCCGAACCCAACAGTTTGAGGTCTTCCCTTACGAGGGGTGAGTGCGGCCTTAAATCATTTCTCAGTTCTCACTGGGTGGCGACTCCATTTATTTCTCAGGTTTAGTCCCTCTAGACTACCCCGTACTCCCGACCGGGTCGCATCGCCGATTTATGTGTTCTACACAACCGTATCATGACACGTGTTGTCCTTCCATTGGACCTTTATCTACTCGCAACAGATCCGTTGAGGAAGAATGTTAAAGGAAGATTTAACTGCATGACAGGTGCAAGGCTAAAAACATACACATATCATTATTAGTTAAATGATAGTACTACGTAGGGGTGTTGCTCAGTATGGTATGGTTTTTTTTTCTTGTCTCTTTTTGTTTTTCTCTTTTTGCACTTTTTTTTTCAACTCACTTACCCTTTAAGGTAGCATTTCTCCTCATGGTAGACCTAATACTCGCCAATGGGTAGCTTCACGCTTATCGGTTATAGGTGGTTTATTTTCTTTCTTTAGAGACATTTTTCTTTTTAGCTATACCACACTTTATAACACTAGCAAATCAAGATAGATATCTACGCAAACGGTCATTCATCGACATACAATTTCTTCAACTAGTCACCCTGTCAGCTACTTAAGTTTTCACTGTTAAAAACCTAATTTTAAGTGCTTACGAGTCTAACATAGATCAACTATTCAAGGCATCAGATAAAAGTAAATCGAGCACTTATCGTTTCTAAAATTTCACCCATAAACAAACAATATTATCATATGATTTATGCTTTACTATCAAAGACTAAAACAATTTTTTTTAAAAATTTAAACAACTAAATAACAAGTAAACAGCATGCACACATCCCCAAACTTAAAACTTGTATTGTCCTCAATGTTAGATAAAAATTTAAAGAACAAGAGGGAGGAACAACACTACCATGCATGGAGTTGATCAGGCTCTTGTTGGTTAGAATTTGGTTGCGCGGGTGTTGTGTGTCTCGTGCTACCTATGTAAATAACATGCAAATTAATAAATAGCACACAATAAAATAAAGAAAATAATAATAAAATAAATGCAAGGGTTGCCTCCCCGCTAGCGCTAAGTTTAACGTCTTCAGCCAGACGCAACCACCAAAATGGTTATGGTGGCTTAAACGTAGTGAACCAGGTAATCTCATCTGCTTTCTTATTTGGTATCCACCGGTTCTTATGAAATAAAAAAGACAGGTTGGCATGCTGTGGTAATTTATCCATAGATGGTCCCCCAAGATATGTAGATTTTCCCCCAGTTGGAAATTCTGGACTGCACATTCGGCAAAATTGGCTTGACTTCCTTTTTAACCTTCCAGGGATCATCTCCAAGTGAGCACTGATATTTCTTTTCCTCTTTTTACAGTGCTTTGGGAGTGGTTTCAGGTTTAGTTGTAGAGAATCTTCCTTTATGCATGACTGTATTATGCTCATAGGCTGCTGAAATGATTCACCATGCGTGTTTACAACTCCATTTTCTACTGTATCTATCATGTGACAGTCTGCATCACCTTGAGAACTCGACATGGCTCTGAAAACACTGAAGGTGATTTCTTCATATTGACCTCTCATTATCAAATCACCTTTGTTCTCTTCTTCTGTTACTGTTTCCTCATGAAATACCATTTCATTTTCTTTACTGCCTAAGTCCTGAGAGGTGTCTTTAAACTCTATTCCGCTCCTATAGGTTCGGATTTGACATTGCTCATTGTGGTTGATTTCAATATCACTCGGAAAAACTCATGTCTGTTGATTGGCCATGGAAGAAACTAGCAACCTAATTTGTGCTTCTAAAGATTTCATATTTGCCTCTATACCATTTCATTTTCAATTATATTATTTATAAGTCAAGATTCCACAAATATCCACTATCTCTCTCGAGCATCAGTGAAAATATCATCAACTACAGACATCGATATCTCTATAAAAATCCAATAGTTAACAACGCATTACGCTTTGTGATTCTATGTTAACGACTTCAAAGGACTACAGATTCTCTCGAACTCTATAAAATCCTAGGTCATATTCTCTAGATCTATTCAAAATTCACTCTCTCGAGTGATAGATTCTAAACATTCATCATCATAAATTGTGGCCAACAATCAAGAAGCATTAAACTCAAAAGAATATAAATAAATTAATAAAACTTCATAACAAAATTGAAACACAATACTAGGTTCAAGCATAGATTACATCATTCTCCAGAATTAAGGAGTTAGTTCATGATAAAAGATAAAATCAATGATAAACAATTCATGAATCTAATGGAAATCATTAGAGTTCTAAGAAAGAAACAAGAAGATAAAACCCAAATTGAATCTCTTCCTCATCGGATGTCACAGCCTTTGTCTCCTCTTGTCGCTCTTCAATTCTCTCTTTGGATCTCTAAAAATATTTGTTTCTGTGTTTTGTGCTATGTATTAGCCTCCCATTGAGTTCTGGACGAACTGATATATTTATAGTGGAGTCTGGGAGTCATTGGGTATCATTAGGGATCTTAAAACCCTAAAATCCATGTTCTTGTAAGCGTCTGTCTTCTTACGCAGCGCCTGGGCTTGGGCGTCGCGGCGCCAAACCCACTGGAAAATATATGGCAGTATTGGACGAGGAGGCGTCATGGCGCCATCTTTATGTCTTTCAAGTGGCGCCATGTATTTCTTTCAATTAATTTGGCGCCTTGGCTTATGTATGTGGGTGGCGCCATGGCGCCATCTCCTCTGTGTTTAGTATGTAACTTTGGCGCCATGGCGCCAATGTGTAGGGGTTTTTATGGGCAGAATCCGGTAACGCGCGCGGAAGCGGTGGAAAATCGTATTTTCCGATTTCAAAACTTTTTCTCGGATTAATTAAATAAACATATTTATTTAATTATCCAATAATCAAATTATGAAATAAAATTCAATAAATCATATTTAATTGAATTTACCGAATTGCCCTTACACTTGGTATTTTGTCCATTTTAGTCCGAAATTGATCTAATCAATTTTGAATGATTCAAAATCATTTCTAAGATGAACTTAGCATGTTCAAAACATCAAAACACCAAAAGCACCAAAAATCCCAAAATCTATCATTTGGCCGAATGTCACCTAAGGTGGGCATTTTGTCCATTTGGTCATTTCATGCTTCAAAACACATCCAAATGTAATCCAATCAACATGAAACTTTATATGCATCATATACACACCCAAATACACAACATATATGAAAATCCCCAAATTTGGAATTGGTCAAGAACCCTAATTTTCAATTTCCTCAAATTGGACAAATTAGACCAAATTGGTTAAATCCAACACTTCAATCATCTTTCTTCCATCCAATCAAAGTCTCAACACAATGAAACAACTCAAGATCAAATTTAGGTCATCTAAGAGTGGGTCAACAACTCTAGATTAGCAACATGGTTTCCAAAACCTTAAAAGAAAGCTTATAACTACAATAGTCACAACCTTCCTTCATCATACATGTTCAACACTTCCATCAAAACTTCCATCAACAAAAACAAAAAGAAATAAAGAAAGAAATAACCTAAGAACATCATATGTTAAAGCCTAGATCCTAATGAACATTTTCCTTTCTAATAGCAAGTTGGAAAAACTCACTAAAATCCAAGCTTTCTTTGATTTCTTCTTTTCTCACAAGCTTCCTTTGCTTCCATTAATGGAGTTTTTCTTTAAAGTGTATTATTTTGAAATGAAATGAAAACAATATATACTTGTTGTAAAATAGCCTTGGCCGAAATTGCAAAGACAAATACAAGTTATATAATTTCAATTTCATTTCACTTATCTTTGATCAACTTGCATAAATATCCTAATAACACTTTATTAGATATTTAATTAAGTCAACAAAGGCAACCAAAAAAATATAACTTATATTTTAAGGTCATGGCCGAAATTTTGAAGAAAAAATAAAGAAAAATGATATTTCAATTTTAAACATTTTAAACAAATATCAAAGAAGTCAAATTCAATTTGACTACCATTTCCTTTACTTTAAAGTCAACATTAAACACTTATAATCATTTCCTAACTTTATCATTTGGTGATATATTTATATTTTAATTATATTAATCATTTAACAATTAAATAATTAAATAAAATATAAATATATCAAATATATGTATTATATTTACTTTAAATATCTCAAATACATATATTGATGATATATGTCAAATACCTTTATTTGACTATTTATTAATGTGTATTTAATAATATCATATATTAAATACAAATACACATTAATTAGGAAATACGGTTCGGCCCGTTCGCATGTATTTTTCGTTTAACGATTAAACGATTTATAAATAATCATCATTATTCATAAATGTTGCTCTAGTGCTCTACGAGTATGTTTCATTATTGAGACTCTCTAGATTCAGGTATATCCGTCACGAAATCCAATTTCGTGTCCATAATCTATCCACCCGTAGATTATGACGATCACGGATAAACTAGCTGAATCATACAGGTCGAGGTCATTGCATACGTATAATCCCTCCGTCACAGGTATCCAGATAATCCCAGAGATATAGATGTAAACGTCAAATCTCTATAGGTATTATCTCGTCGACGTATCTATTAGCAATCTCTAAATAACACTCGGAACTTACTTCCGATGTATAC
This sequence comes from Zanthoxylum bungeanum, assembly GCA_019454045.1. NCBI lineage: Eukaryota > Viridiplantae > Streptophyta > Magnoliopsida > Sapindales > Rutaceae > Zanthoxylum > Zanthoxylum bungeanum. The sequence continues at coordinate 149,404 of SKCR01007802.1, forward strand.
TGTGGCCACAGATTTACAGACTGCTAAATATATATGGACTACCTATGCTCTGTACACAGAACTGACGGATCCTATCTTGACACACACAGGAATCCTGAGGATCGATCAACACCCAACGAACAGGCGGAGGTCTGATCTAAATAGATCGGTGACGTGACTGCCATCTAAGTGTGGAGGATATCTCATACATCCACAGTGGTGTCTCAAGTCGAAGGACCACTATGCTACTCAACCCGAGAAGATTCTTATTGACGTTCGTGTATCATCCATTAAGAATCTTCGGTGAGCCGTTCAGTGTTTATCCATTATAAACACCTACACGTCTATACGAGTCTCCCTAGACTCATGGTTCATTGGGATAAACCATCGGACCAAGTCTCGATATACGACATGTACTGGTCTCAACGGATTTGACTAACCGACCCGTGTTAGCAAATCTTGACAGAGAAACTATGTTTGATAATATTCATATAGCAGTGACACTTCCCAATGTCAATTACAAACCAACTTTGTAACTGTGTACTGCATTATATATTATCGGGCCTTTGTCTAATATATACATATCACTAAACCACATTTAGTTTCAATCTAATCGTGATCAGATCGAATACGTATATAAGAACAAGAGGTGCAACCATAAATAACTAATATTATGGAATAAGGGGATGTTCGTATTCATGAATCAGTCAAAATACGGTCCGGATTGGCGCTCTGAGCACCAACCCCAACAATTTCTCCCACTTTCTCTAGTGCCAATCCACGGTATCATATACATGTCTCAATGTGTATCATATGCACATGGCCCCAAAAGCTCACCAGTACTTAAGAGGTAAGAAACAAGTCCGCTATGAAATATCGAGTTTGTCAAACAAACTCTATCGTTTCCCATAGTCAGCATCATTCATATTTTGTAGAATCTAAATTATACATTAATATGAAATGGATGCTATATCTGTATTATGCTACAGCTACTAAGTTGTCCAAGTATTTAGGGATCAATCCAAAAATACTATGAGACAACCGCAAGCACAACACCAATTTAAAACTTCTATTTTATAAGGTCACTATGCAACTTCATAAGTCAATACTTCAAAAGTTGCATTTGATTCCACTAAAAAGTAAAATCCTTCGTGACACTCCCACTGCATCTTTTGTGACTCTTTATGACGTAGATTGTCTAACGTCATAATTAGTCTAAAAACTAATATGACCCTAATGGTTGCAGACTATATTCTCCATGAATTAGAAACTCGTTCTTAATATCTCAAAGATCACAAAGAACGTGTTTCAAGATCCATCATATTGTCTATAGGATGTCAAAATAACTCGTAACAATTACGATTAAATCAATATCTATAATCGCACATTATAAAGTATTTATTATGTCATCATCAAATGATACATAAGATTGATTAGACATTCTAATCAATATCTCTTTCGAAAAAGGAATCATCCTTTACGAAAAATGAATACTTTATATAAGACACACAATAACTGTCGAACAGTTATACTAAATGTCATACAGATAGCCTTGTTATGTCTTTCATTAGATCATATCTAATGTACGACTAATATGAGTATCTCACAAGTCTCTTGGTTTTATATCTTATATAAAACTTTATATCGTATATAAAAGAGACTACTCCCACTTTTATCACGGAGTAAAGAAGACTTAGGTAAATCTTTTACCTCATAAACATCTCATTATTACTATAATAATGACAATGTCGTTAAGATATATAACACTAGAAAGTAATATGTACGCTCCCACTAACCCTTCTATCACATATGTATTCTATATACTTTGACAAGATCAGACAATCTGACGATATCAAAAATAGAGAACACATACTTCTGGAAGACTTATCCGAGTCTACAATAGGCTCTATAAGCTAGCACACTAAACTGCGATCTCAGCAGAACACAAACTCTATGGCCATTTCAGAATGAACTCTTCAAATAAGGAAATCACAACTGATCTCTTATCTGAATAAGTCATCCAAAAACGCCACTTTGCATTCTTTAGCTAAAATATACAGTTTATTATCAACAATAACCAATATATCTTTAATTGTTCAATTAGTGTGACTAGAGATAAGTTTTCTCAGAATCTACAATAGATTGCTGAGTATAACTTTTCTCACTGTCATACTATAAAGGTCAACCTTTAATAAGCTCACATTGCTTCCGTTGTGCAAACAATTAGCACATATCATGAACTAATTCATAATGAAAGCGTAATCAAGTTCAAAACTTGATCATAATAAGCTATGAACAATCTTAGATCTAAGGTTCAATGGTGAACTTCCAGAATCGATATCAAATATCGCTTCCATTAAAAGTCATAGGATAATTTTTCTTCAATAAGAAAACAACGGAACCATTAAGTATCAAATACTCGTGAATGATTCTGTTATCCTATTGGACTTGCACGGAAGATGTATAAGGGTTGTTTCATCTTATTAATTACATAGTTCCATTTATAATTTATCATTCTCACATTTGACTTCAATAAGTCAAGTCTTTTTACAATAGTTAACATCTGATGTTACACACCAAGTAATAAAACGATTTTATTACTTAGAATCGTAGGAAAGATATTCTATTAAATAGAATACAATATTCTATTAAACAGAATAAACGATAAACTTTTACTTATACCTCCGAGGTGTAAGTAATTTCCATTATATAACTATTATATAAAAGAAAGATTGAAATCTCAAACTTTTCAAGATTCAAATTTTCTACCTATACATATCATATATGCAACTGTAGAAAATAATGGAACATTAATTAAAGAGATGAATTAGTGTTACTGGAGTATAACCCCAAGAGTATTGAAACTAATTCGGTAACTTTCAATATCAGACGAATCAAATCATATAGATTCGATTGCTCCCACTACTCAATTCCATCAAGATGGAATCGTGGAAGAACAATATTGAATATGAATCATATTCACTAAATAACCTTAGAACTAATTGCTTTAAATTCATGAATCACAACACAATGCTCCCGTGCTCGTCCTGTGTTCCCGAAAGTTCCCAAAACACGTGTAATTATTCCCAGATCCATGTATAAATGCTCCTACAAATGAAACACAAAATAAACTATAAATGACATGTAAATATCTCGAAATATAACAAAACAATAAGCTAAAAATACCGCAATAAGTGGGTATAAACCACACTTATCAGTAGACCTGGTCGGCGGTTCGGTTCCGGTTCCACACTTAAGTGGAACCGGAACCGTAAACCGAACCGGAACCGGACCAGTCGGTTCCGGTTCTGTTTACAGTTCCCCTTTTGGTTTTTTTTTTTTAATAAATTTTAAAAAATAGAAAAAAAATTCTACAATCGTAATGTTTTTTCAAACTATCACATCATTTTTATAGAATTATTTTTTATAAAATTCTTTTAACATATAATCATTTTTATAGCCAATTCTTGGCTAGTGTTCTTTATATAAGCGATGTGAGATATTTGTTACTTGGCTATTGTGTCCCACATCGCTTATATAAAGAAGTCAATAACCAATAGTTGGTTATAAAAAGGATGTGGAAATTCATGTTTTAGTATTGCAATTTTAAACCTCATTATTATTAATAAAAAAAATTGAGATTTACTTGTGGAACCTCACGGTTCCAAGTAAAATATATATATATATATATATATATATATTATATATATATATATATATATATATATATATATATTATATATATTTTACTTTCGGTTCCACCGCTGGAACCGTTCGGTTCTAGCGGTTCCAACCGGTTCGGTCAGGGTGAGAACTCTAACCGAACCGGTCAGGTTCCGGTTCGGTTCCGGTTGAAACCGGAACCGTCCGGTTCCAACCGGTTCGGTTCCGGTTCCGAACCGGAACCTTGGCCGGGTCTACTTATCAGGTGTGCATCGGTCGGTTCAGTCGGTTAATCCTTGAGTTTTTAACCGAACCGAAATTTTTCGGTTAAGTAAATGTGTAACTGATTTAACCATATTATGACACATAACCATTAACCAATTTAACCATTATATTTCAGTCGGTTTTGGTTAATTTTGTTATTAACCAGTCCAACAAATATAAATTCATCAACTCAATATTCAACAAAGCAATTTAACAAAAATATAAATTTATATTCATCAAATTTAATATTTAACAAATATTATGAAATTTTGGATTTCTTAATAGCCAATAATTTAATAATTTTCGGTTTTAACAATTTATCTAACAATAGGTCTATTAAATTTTATTATTTACTTATTTAGGGTTTTGAAGCATGTATATATTTCAGTTAATCGGTCTGTTCGGTTATACGAATCTCATAACCGTAATCGACCAAATAACCGAAAAGTTAAAAATTTTAACCGTAAAAACCGATTTAATCAGAATAACCGAACCGTTATAAAAAAAAATGGTCGGAACGGTTCGCTTAATCGGTTAAAACCGATTAATGCACACCCGTAGTACTACTAGAGATGAGAAGAGAGAAAAATAACGAGATATCCTAATTCATTTAGATGAGTTTTATAGGTCACCTAAATCTTGATTCATTGTAAAGTTGTTCATTTTGTTGATCAAGGCATCAAACATTCACACTCACACAACCTAGGAGTCGCTCTCTGACTTGTGAGTCATGACAAGTAAGCTGCTTAGCTGCAACCGAAACCATGGTTGTAATTATCAAAGACGGATCAACTACCATCATCTATGTATATTGACAATTAATATATCACGAAAACTTTGAAGCCAATAAAGGCAAATTTATTAACGACTTTTAACATCTTTTTTTTTTTTTTTTTTTTCAAATTTCACACGATTAATCCAAGTTTGTAAAGCTCTTTCACCATAAGAAATATAAATTAACATTGATGGAAACACAAATAAAACAAGAAAGAAGAATAATAAAAGCTAATCTAACCAACCAGATTCTCAATAAACAAGAAACGTGTCAATTTTCAAAGAAAATGAGCACTGTGATATACTTTAATTTAATCAGCACACTGACACAATATTTGCAACTAATTAAAGATCTCGGAGTTGTCTGAGATTAACTGGGGATATATATTTCTTGTCTCCGTCGAGAAGTTGTTTGGCAATAATAAGATTTGCGGCTTCACTTGGATGATAAGGGTCCCAGAATACATGCTTGGACCGATCTTGGCACATGGTAGATGTTGGTCCGCACGGAATTATTCCCGCAAATTGCCCCCCATTTCCACAACATGCTCTACTTGCAGTCGTAAATCCTGCATTGCATTATTAATAATTAATAATTAAAAACGTCATTAACATTCAGCAGCCAATTAATTAATTAGCCGTTTTAATTATTATATATGCTTTTTACCGTATTTGTCGTAATTTGTAATGAGTTCCATGACAAGAACGTAGACATTAGCATGAACAAATGTGGCTCCAGGGAGATTTTCGTTGAGTTGTTTGAGTAGATCACTCAAGCGGCCATTGTACTGAATGGCCAGCTTATTAGGCAACTCCACACACTCATTTTCATTCAATTGATTTATTGTTTTCTGATAAGGGATGCACCCAATCGGACCAACGTTTCCGATCACAAATTTCCTAGCATCCAGTCGGTAAAGCCTCTGTCACAAATTTTTTTTCTTCTTTAGAAATTAATTAAACAGAATATAAAATGGGAATTAATTAATTAATTAATGATTGGTTACGTACAGTAAGTTGGTCTCTTAAGTGATTGATCATGTCATCAACAAAACCATCTGGGCTTTCGGTTATTCTTGCTCCAACGGAGAGCACAGGGAGAAGATAATTATTGAGAAAATCATTTGCTCCAATTGTGATGGAGAAAATTGATTCCTTCATAATAAATTCTCTTGCCTTGGATGCACCCAACAATTTATCAATCTGTTTTCTAGTGATGTTAAAATAATCAACCTGGACATCCATTCCCAGCCTGTTTACCTGTAACATACATCATTACGTTTGTATAAAAATGAATCATTCAACAATGAAAATAAGATTATTTAATAATTAATTAATGAGTACTGACAAATATTCTTCCTGTTGCATTCATGACCCCTCCTCCTCCAGAGGCATAATTTACACCAGATAATATAGCTTTTCCTGTCGTATTTGGAGCCAAAAATGGCAAAGCATAGTTTGGTTGTCCCAGCTCTTCTCCTGGAACCATAATATAAATTCACTAATTAATAAAAGTGTTCATAAATCTAAATAAGAATATGATTTCTAGCTTACCTACGATGTCACCAATGGTTCTGCCATTGGTGTATCGTCCTGTAGGATTTCCACCAGATGCTTCAAAATCAATACCATTTGGTCGGATATTCGCCTTCGACAACGTTGGTAAATAATTATTGTTTCCGGCATCGACTAAAGAATCACCAAATATAAAAGAAGCTCCTAAACCTTCTTTGCCAGCTGCATCAGCAAAATAACTTAAGCCGACGACCAATATAATAACCAAGGCCACCTTACAAACTTTCATCACAGCCATGGCTTCTTAATTAACTATTTGATGAAAAGAATTTCTATAGCAGCTTATGTTTAGCTTGTGCTATATAAATACGTTCTTGTTCAACAGAAAGAAGAGAATAGAATTAATTCATAGATAAAACTTGTAAGCTTTGCTTTAATGGGTTGCATTTGGTTTGACATAAGGTGGGCTATTTGATAATTACAAGGTTCGTGTGGTAGTTCATCAACATTGTTCATTTTTTCTCAACGTGTTAAGAACTTGAACATTTAGCTTTAGCCGTAAGCAATTGCAGGGGCAGCACAATTGGGTCAAAAATACCCTCCGCGTTATTTAATTTAGTAATGTGTTTTGTGCAATTAGAGTTGCCTTAATTAATCATGGTGACGTATTAATAAAATGAATTAGATTTTAGAACGTTAGACTTGGGCACAACATAACTAGGTAGACACCGCTCCTAAAAGTGCGACTTGGTGGCAAAAATATTAGGACTTAATTATCAGATTTTGAGTTCAAACTAAGAGAATGTCGGCTGATTTGGTAGCAAATTTTCAACGTTTCTAAAAAAAAAAGTAGATACACACTAAATTACACTTTCCCTGCCTACTTCAAATTAATTTTACCAGTCGGTATTTGTTAATCAGAACTTTGAATAAGGCCATCAAAGTGTTTATATGCCAATCATTTTGTTCATTCAAGTAGTTCAATAACATTTGACGATTTTGATCGGTTTTATATAAACAAAAGGTTGAGCTAACAAATTCGTTTGACAAATTGAATTGCATTTTTTGTTTGGTAGGCATTTTGGTCTGTATTCCAATCTACTTGAAAGTACTTTAGATTGCATTTGATTCCAACTCGAAGTCATAATAATTGAATTTAATTATATTGCGGATCAATATTGGATCGATAAATGTGTGTGATGGTTGATATGTATATGAGTGTTTTTTTTTTAATATAAAATACTATATAAGATGTAAATACACGGCCATATTAGCTCGAATACAATACTTAGTAAAAAGACCTAAGACTCAAGCTTAGTAAAGATAAATCTGACAACATAAAATTGTATGCACTATGAAATCCCATAACTAGTAAAAAAATCGAATTCACACGTAATTCTAATAAGACCCTAGAGAAATTACAGATTCAGTCTGATTTTCCAATCTCTCGACGAAAATTGGTGAATACAAATTTTACAACTAGAAGAGAAAACCACAGAGCGCAAAGTAAAATACAAGATCATTACAATAACTAAATAAAAAATTACAAAACAAACAATAATAAATCTATAGAAAATATTTCTTCCACTTTCAGATCTATCAGTCGGAAGTCGTGTAAATTCTATATTTTGTTATTGTAAAGCCTCAAATACATGCACAATGACAGAAACCTAAAAACCAACATAGATAGAAAATAGTTTGACAAAATAACCACTACATCAGAGTGGAGATTTGAATCAAAAGATCGGATAATACAAGAAGTATCAAATAAAATAGCATGAAAAATAAAAGGATAAAAGGAAACGAAGAAGGCGAAAAAAGAGGCAAGTGGAGTGTTGGAGGGTTTAAAAACAGGGATTGAAATAAGGGTGGCGGCTGCTTAGGGGAGAAAATGGGAAGATGTTTGAGGAGTAAATCTTTGGTGCAATAGTGGTATGGATGACGTGGTACCACCAACCAATTAAAAAATAACATGTTTAATTTTCTTCTATTTTTTAGTTGTTTTTTCACTTTTTAGCACGCGTGACAAATGATGATTGGCTTGTTATATGGATGACGTGGTACCACTGTTGCACCAAAGATTTTCTCAATGTTTGAGGGGTGTAGAAGAGACATGGGCTTATGGGCTTATTTGGAAAGAAAGAGAGGGGCTTGGTTGGGTAAAAGAGGACGGGGTGGGGGATAAAATGGGTAGCCACCGACCGCATAGAGGTGACCATTTTATGAATATGAGAGTGTTGATTAGATTGGATTGAATTTTTAGTTTACGAGGTGTTAAACTTAAAAAATAAAAATAAAAGGGCGGACATAGGTTCGGTTGAATCGACTTTGTGGAAACGTACCACAACACACTACTAAGAGGATAAGAGAAAAACCAACTCACTCGATCAAAAAATAGGAATGATATTTTTATGAATATATCCAATTATACGTTTTAACATATAAAATAATAGATCACTATAATAATAGCGACCTGCTACTTTGTCTGTTTGGGCATGCATTTGTTGGAAAAATGCTTATTTATAAGTATTTTGAGGCTCAATTTTAAGCATGGTCCACTTCGTGTTAGTGGTTGTTATTGAATGATTCGGATACTCCTCCGTGAGTACTTCGAAATGGTATATTCATATGCTTAAAATGGTGCTTGGGTAAATGAGAAATTGTTGCTCAAAGTTCACAATTTTCAAGCCTTTTGTAATTCCATAACAGCTAATTTAATTAGCTTGGTGGTTACAAAGTTTAATCTCCATAAGTGCTAATCTAATTAGCTTGGTGGTTATATAGTTTAATTTCCATTAGTGCTAATTTAATTAGCTTAGTGGTTACAACAATGTGTAACATCTCCCATTATGAAATTTAATTGGCAAGTTAATTTCTATTAATTGAGATGTGTTTTTCTTTTCCTATATAAACAACATCAGTTCTTGTTTTCAAAATATGAAATAGAAAATAGAGAAAGACATAGCACACACACGAAAGATCATTTTCTTTGTTTTGTTAAAAGGAGAGTTCAAACACTTTGTGGTTCGTTGGATACGAGTCTGGTGGTGCCCTTTCTCGTACGTTTCCGTTGTATCCTGGGAAACAATCGTCTCACGTTCTACTGCACCTACGGTAGGGGACGAATTTGTTTTAAGGATATTGTTGTTTTACAACAAGCCTCGGGAAAGTTCAGCATCTGCCAACAGCCTCTGCCTCAGCATCAGCATCTGCCAACAGCCTCTGCCTCAGCTTCAGCTTCAGCCTCAGCTTCATCTTCTGCCTCTGCCTGCCATCAGCATCTGTCAACAGCCTCTGCCTCAGCTTCATCTTCTCTGCCTCTGCCTCAGCTTCATCTTCTGCCTCCGCTTTCAGGGTCTGCCGTTAGGGTCTGCTCCGAGGATAATAATTATAATTATAATTTTATCATATTCGGATTTCCCAATTACCGTGTAATAATTGTAATAATTGTTATTTACAGTCTTAAAAAAATTCGACTCTGTGGATATGGAAATCAGTCCAAACACAGTAGATCCGAATATGGCAGCCTCTTCGGCTGGCCAGAATGTTGTGGCAGCCCCCGTGGCTGACCAAAGTGCAGTGGCAGCCCCTTCGGCTGGCCAACTTGCATCAGCCTCTGGGCTTAATATGGCAGCCGTTGTGGCTGGCCAAGGTGTTTCTGCCTCAATGGCTAGACAACCTGTTGGACATGTGAGCCATGTCAATCCTGCTGCGGAAAAACCTGAAAAATTCAGTGGTCAGAATTTCAAAAGGTGGCAACAGAAAATGTTCTTCTACCTGACCACGTTGAACCTTGCGAGGTTTCTAAAGGAAGATGCTCATGTACCCAAAGAGGGTGAGATTGATATCCAAGTCATCAGTGCCATTGAAGCTTGGAAACATTCTGAATTCCTATGTCGGAATTATGTGCTGAATGGGCTAAGTGATTCCTTGTACAGTGTGTACGCTGGAATGAAAACAGCTAAAGGGCTTTGGGAATCTTTAGATCGAAAATATAAAACTGAGGATGCCGGTACTAAGAAATTTGTCGTAGGCCGTTTCCTAGAGTTTAAAATGATTGATTCCAAAACTTTGATAAGCCAAGTACAAGAACTGCAGATTATTCTAGCAGAAATTCATGCTGAGGGGATGAGTTTAAGTGAAACCTTCCAAGTAGCCTCGATAATTGAGAAACTACCACCTGGTTGGAAAGATTTCAAGAATTATTTAAAACATAAGTGAAAAGAAATGAGCATTGAAGACTTGGTTCTTAAGCTAAGAATTGAGGAAGATAACCGAGTTTCTGAAAAGAGAGGAATGACTCATGAGGCCAAAGCAAATGTTGTCGAACATGGCCATAAGAACAAGAACCTCAAGAACAAAGGGTCAAAGATGGGCCCTAAAGGAGGAGTTTCCAAGAATTCAAAATTTCAAGGAAAATGCTTCAACTGTGACAAAATGGGTCACATGTCTTCTGAATGCAGACTGCCGAAGAAGAAAAAGAAACAAGAGCTAATGTGCTAGAAAACATGACTCAAGATGTTTCAGACATTAACCTTTCTGCTGTGGTTTCTGAGGTGAATCTGGTGGGTTCTAACCCAAGAGAGTGGTGGATTGATACTGGTGCCACTCGACATGTATGCTCAGACAAGAGCATGTTTTCTTCATTTGAGCCTGCTGAAAATGGGGAAAAGATATACATGGGAAATTCAGCAACATCTGAGATAGAAGGTCAAGGAAAGATGATTCTGAAGATGACCTCTGGGAAAGAGTTGACTCTGAACAATGTTCTGTATGTACCTGAAATACGGAAGAATCTTGTGTCTGGATCGCTTCTGAACAAGCATGGATTCCGGATGGTGTTCGAGTCTGATAAAGTAGTTTTGACTAAAAATGTGGATGTATGTGGGAAAATGGTATGTAACTGATGGGCTTTTTAAGCTCAATGTAATGGTTGTTAAACCCAAAAATATCAATAAAGCTAGTTCTTCTGCTTATATTGTTGAGTATTCTAATCTTTGGCATGGTAGATTAGGACATGTTAATTTTAATTCATTGCGAAAGTTAATTAACATGAATCATATTCCCAATTTTAAAATTGATAACAAACATAAGTGTGATACTTGTGTTGAGGCAAAACTAACAAGATCATCTTTTCATAGTATGAAAGAAACTCTCTGAACCACTTGATCTAATTCATACCGATGTATGTGATTTTAATTCAATACAATCGAGAGGCGGTAATAAATATTTTATTACCTTTATTGATGATTGCACAAGATTTTGCTATGTATATTTAATGAAAAGCAAGGACGAAGCTATAGAGAAATTTGTTCTCTATAAGAATGAAGTTGAGGACCAGCTGAATAAAAGAATTAAGGAGTTAAAGTGATCGTGGTGGTGAGTATGTTTTCCTTTTGAATCACTTTGTGAACAAAATGGAATCATACATCAAACCACAGCTCCTTATTCACCTCAATCCAATGGGATTGCGGAATGTAAGAATCGTACCTTGAAAGAGATGATGAACGCTATGTTAATCAGCTCTGGCTTACCTCAGATTATGTGGGGAGAAACTGTCTTATCAGCTAATTACCTTTTAAATAAGGTACCACGGAAAGAAGCAGGGAAAACTCCTTATGAAATATGGAAAGGAAGAGTACCTTCCTATAAATTCCTTCGAGTGTGGGGGTGTCTTGCCAAGGTAGTCATTCCTCCACCTAAAAAGGTGAAGATATAACCAAAAACTGTTGATTGCATTTTCATAGGATATGCTCATAACAGTAATGCTTATCGATTTCTTGTGCATGAGTCTAATGTACCAGATATTCACAAGAATACGATAATGGAATCGAGGAATGCATCCTTTTTCGAATACGTTTTTCCTTGTAAAACTAATTCGAATTCAGATGTGCACAAACGGGCACATGAGACTATCATTGAAGATAGTCAGGACCGAGAACAAATTAATGTTCCAGAGGATCAACAAGTTGTTGAACCTGAACTAAGACGTAGCAAAAGAGCTAGAACGGAAAAATCATTTGGTCCAGATTTTTTGACATTTTTGCTAGAGAATGATCCTCAAAGCTATAACGAAGCTGTAAAGTCAGCTGATGGTGCCTTGTGGAAAGATGCCATCAATAGTGAAATTGAATCCATCTTACAAAATCACACCTGGGAGTTAGTGAATCTTCCTCCAGGATGTAAACCTTTAGGGTCCAAGTGGATTTTCAAAAGGAAAATAAAGGCAGATGGATCAATTGACAAGTACAAAGCAAGACTTGTAATTAAAGGTTATAGACAACGTGAAGGTCTTGATTACTTTGATACTTATTCTCCTGTAACGAGAATAAATTCCATAAGGATGATACTAGCGATTGCAGCGTTGCGCAATCTTGAGGTACATCAGATGGATGTGAAAACAGCCTTTCTGAATGGAGATTTAGATGAAGAAATCTACATGGAACAACCTGAAGGTTTTATAGCTCCAGGACAAGAAAAGAAAGTCTGTAAGTTAGTTAAATCCTTGTATGGATTGAAACAAGCCCCGAAACAGTGGCATAAAAAGTTTGATGACACCATGTTGGCAAATGGTTTTAAAATCAATGAATGTGATAAATGCATTTATGTCAGAGAGACAGAAGTTGGCTATGTCATTTTATGTCTCTACGTTGATGACATACTGATTGTCGGGAGTAATGCCAAAATGGTGAAATCTACCAAGAATATGCTGAAATCCAAGTTTGACATGAAAGACATGGGTCTTGCAGATGTCATTCTGGGAATAAAGATCTCGAGAAGTCCAGATGGACTTATTCTTGATCAGTCGCACTATGTGGACAAAATTCTTGGTAAATTCAACGATGATGATTCAGCTGTGGCTAGAACTCCTTTAGATGTGAGTTTACACCTATCGAAGAATAGGGGAGATGGTATATCTCAAGTAGAATACTCTAGAGTGATCGAAAGTTTGATGTATCTATCGAGTTGTACAAGGCCTGATATAGCCTGTACAGTAAACAAGCTCAGCAGATATACGGGTAATCCAGGGGTTGATCACTGGAAAGCAATAGTGAGAGTACTTAGGTACTTACGTTTTACTCGTAATTATGGGTTGCACTATCATAGATATCCAGCTGTAGTCGAAGGATACAGTGATGCTAATTGGATATCTGACATGAAAGACTCAAAGTCTATTAGTGGTTATGTGTTTACACTAGCAGGTGCATCTATGTCATGGAAATCCTCCAAACAGACTGTGATAGCCAGATCTACAATGAAATCAGAATTCATTGCATTAGACAAGTGTGCTGAAGAAGCAGAATGGCTTCGAAATTTTCTAGAGGATATTCCAAGTTGGCCTAAGCCAGTGCCAGCAATTTGCATTCATTGCGATAGTCAATCTGCAATTGGAAGGGCACATAACAATATGTATAATGGTAAGTCTAGACATATTCGTCGTAGACACAATACCGTTAGAAAATTACTCTCTACTGGAGTTATTTCGATTGACTATGTAAAGTCAAAGGATAACATTGCGGATCCGCTAACCAATGGGTTAAATAGAGAGTTAGTTGTGAAATCATCGAGGGGAATGGGACTGAAGCCCATTAGATAAATATTTATTACGAAGGAAAACCCAACCTTGTTGACTGGAGATCCCAAGATCTAGGTTCAATGGGACAACCTACTCGTAAAAGACATAATTGGATCACTGTGGGGGGTTACCCTCTAGTCCATTCTTATGATGAAATGAAACAGCGATGCTCGTATGGATATAGGTTAAGCAAAAGCTTTTAATGATTCTTATGCGTCGGGAATCCGAGCAGAGTATTACGAGATACTCTTAAATAAGAAATCACCTATGTGAGAGAGAAGTGGGGCCGCTTCAAAGGGAATTGTACGGGGCACAATTTTAGAAACTCTTGCAGAACCAGGTAGATGTTCATGGCCAAAATGAACATAATAATGAGAACTCAAATGTGTAGGTAAAATATCTGTGTGATATGTGTTCTCCAATTACATGAACGGCAGTACAGTTCAATGACATCGCGTCAACTGTCAGCCAGTAATGAGATATATTTTCACAAGGGAAGGTTCAAAGGCTGTGGCCTACCTATCCTATGCAGGTGTTGAACCGTTGAACTCTTCTAGGTCAAAATAAAATGTTTTATAAAAATAATTTTATTCGACGTTTTTCGCCAATTTCATTCATGTGGGGGATTGTTGGAAAAATGCTTATTTATAAGTATTTTGAGGCTCAATTTTAAGCATGGTCCACTTCATGTTAGTGGTTGTTATTGAATGATTCGGATACTCCTCCGTGAGTACTTCGAAATGGTATATTCATATGCTTAAAATGGTGCTTGGGTGAATGAGAAATTGTTGCTCAAAGTTCACAATTTTCAAGCCTTTTGTAATTCCATAACAGCTAATTTAATTAGCTTGGTGGTTACAAAGTTTAATCTCCATAAGTGCTAATCTAATTAGCTTGGTGGTTATATAGTTTAATTTCCATTAGTGCTAATTTAATTAGCTTAGTGGTTACAACAATGTGTAACATCTCCCATTATGAAATTTAATTGGCAAGTTAATTTCTATTAATTGAGATGTGTTTTTCTTTTCCTATATAAACAACATCAGTTCTTGTTTTCAAAATATGAAATAGAAAATAGAGAAAGACATAGCACACACACGAAAGATCATTTTCTTTGTTTTGTTAAAAGGAGAGTTCAAACACTTTGTGGTTCGTTGGATACGAGTCTGGTGGTGCCCTTTCTCGTACGTTTCCGTTGTATCCTGGGAAACAATCGTCTCACGTTCTACTGCACCTACGGTATGGGACGAATTTGTTTTAAGGATATTGTTGTTTTACAACAAGCCTCGGGAAAGTTCAGCATCTGCCAACAGCCTCTGCCTCAGCATCAGCATCTGCCAACAGCCTCTGCCTCAGCTTCAGCTTCAGCCTCAGCTTCATCTTCTGCCTCTGCCTGCCATCAGCATCTGTCAACAGCCTCTGCCTCAGCTTCATCTTCTGCCTCTGCCTCAGCTTCATCTTCTGCCTCCGCTTTCAGGGTCTGCCGTTAGGGTCTGCTCCGAGGATAATAATTATAATTGTAATTTTATCATATTCGGATTTCCCAATTACCGTGTAATAATTGTAATAATTGTTATTTACAGCATTTAGGCACTCTCATCGCACAAAGCAACAAAATCCATTAAGAAATATATGTTCAATCCAAAACAATCCGACCCTTAAATGATAAGAAAAAATCGATTAAGTTCACAATTATATTATTATAAAAAAAATAAACTAAAAAGTTAAAATATTATATAGTGGGTAATGATATTTGTATAAAAGGATGACAAAAACGTAACAAAATTATGTCCAAAACTACATAATTCTAGTTAGTTTTTTTTTTCAAAAAAATATTCTTAACATCCAAAATTATATAGCTTTGAAGGGTTAATTTATCACATTTTTGTCACTCTTTTATACAAATATCATTTTCCTTATCTGATGCTTAAAAAGGAAACTCAAATTTAAAATCGAACTTAAGTAAAGAAAAAGAAACAAAACACGTCAATTACTTTTTAATATTGAAAAATGCTATATCAATAAAATAGAAACATATATGAAGTAAAAACACAATCAAAACAACTTCATTTTGAGTGTGTATCCCTCTTTATTTCTATATCAGTTTTCTTTAAAATTTGGTTTAATCATTTAGAGGGTAGAATTTCACGTCCCTAAGGGGTGTAGTTTGGTGGTGTAGGGTCCAGGATCTCACCTTGAGATTCTGGATTCGAATTCAGGGGGTACACGTCTTGTAAGAGTCTGGGATAGCCGTGATTTTACCTGCGTCGCGGCCCAAAATGGATGATTTGGTGGCGGGTTTCCATCGTTTAAAAAAAAAAAAAAGAAGTAGCATTTCACACGATCAACCTAATTTTTAAATTACTTTTATTAATGTTGGGTTGGGTTTTTTTTATTAGATTGGTTAAAGTTAGGGAACTACGTGGATTCCGACTAATTGTGTCGGTAAAATAGCTTTTATACACGTGTTCGAGTTCCTTCAAGTCGCCAAACCCCATCTAAAAAACTCGACCGTTGGGACTTCCGAATTTAAAATCGCAGAGAAAGTGAAAGTGAGAGAGAAACAGAAACAGAAGCAAAATGCCCAAAACCCTGAAAGAAACTGAAGGAAACCCTAAAATTAAAACCCATAACAATGATGACGAGAAAAATACAAGTATGTCCTTGTACGAACAGTCAAGAGAGGAGAGAATCAAAGAGAACCTTCAAAGAATGCAAAAACTTGGCATTCTTGACCTTTCTCAGAAGCTCAACTCTGCTGTACGCCCTATACGTACACCCAAACAGTCTCAGCGATCCACTCCCGTGCTGCCACCTGGACCCCTCCGTCGCTCCCCCAGGTGACTGTTCAAAGTTTTTATTTTTATTTTTTTTGTTGTTTTGGGTATGTGGAAAAAGTTTTGATCTTTGATGAGAATATGAGTAAAACAGAATTCTTAGAAGAAAATGTTAGTTTCTTTGATGTTGTTTTTAACTAATCTAAGCGACTAATGTAATGCATGATGAGAGGCTCTTGATAGGTAACTTTGTGTTGGTGATTTTGAAATTTATGTGGGATTAGGTGTTTTTGTGTTTGGATTATTTATATTTTGGAATTTATTCTGGGTGGTTTAGGCTGCAAAAAGCATACTCGGAAGCGGCGTTGTCCAAGAAATCGAAGGATGTAAAGTTAGAGGAGGGCTCAAAGCCGGAGATTTATACAGAAGCACCTGAAAAGCTGTTGAGGTACACTAAGGGGAAGAAAATTTATGATCCCGTGAGAGGAAAGACTTGCCATCAATGCAGGTTAGGTCTATTGTACTCTATTTGTATGATAAAAAGAAATTATGCATGTCATTTGAGGAGGAAGGTCATAGATGAAGAGAATAAATTGTCCTCCTTCCCTTGATTTTAGTTGTGTTTGTGTGCAAATACCGATGATCTGCTTTCATTCTGCGCTTACTGGTTTTGAATTATGATGGCCTTATCAATTGAAAATCTACTTAATCACTCTTTAGTCTTCAGTAATATTATGAAAATATATGTAGAATGAAACAGAGGTTAGTTTTTGGGATTAATATTTTGGGTTTTGGGATATGTAGCATTACTCATGCATCTTTTCATGTAAGATTTTTATATCGCCTAGTGGAGATAATGCATCGTTTATAAGGCAGAACTGGATAGAAACATATCGGATCTCTATCTCGGCTATGAAAGGTGACTTGTATCAGTTGTGTTTTAGAAGGATCTTATTTGAGATACTGAATTCATACTATATGTTTTTATTTCCTTTTTTTTTTTTTTTAATTTGTTATTTCTAATGCCCTTTCGAATGACTGCACGTTTCTTCATGAAATTATCAATGTATGATCCTGCTCCAAAAGAATTTTATTAGTTTTCACTTATTCAAAACATGGAAAATTGGAAATATTTATTTGCAGGCAGAAAACTCTTGGTAATCATACTCAATGCAGCAAATGCAATAGGATCCAAGGACAATTCTGTGCAGATTGTTTGTACACAAGGTATGTGAATAAATATTGTTGAGTTAGTCAGCTCTGTAGAGTTTGCAGTTTGCTGCATATTGAAATTTGAGTCTGCTGCGTATTGAAATTTGAGTTGAAATTATTAGATCCCTTTATATGCATTCTAAAACTGTAAAAACAATCAGATATGGTGAGCATGTACATGAAGCCTTGGACAATACAAATTGGATTTGCCCAGTGTGTCGTGGAATTTGCAACTGCAGTTTGTGCCGGAAAGCAAAAGGATTGTCTCCTACTGGCCATCTCTACAAGCAGGTTTAATTCTCAACAAAATTTGATGTTGCCTCCTACATTTTATGTTTCCGTGAAAAAAGTTGGACCTGAGTCACCTGACTATTTTTGTCCTTCTAGATATCAAAACTGGGCTTCAAATCAGTTGCACATTATCTCCTTCAAACTCAACGTGCTCAAACAACTTATGTTAACCTAGCTTCTGCAAAGAGGTCACTTTCATTTTCAGACTGTGAAGCATTGTTGAAGGATTCTCCCATGGTCAATGGAAATCAGCTAAGGATAAAGCCTCAATATGATGATGGGAAAGACGTTAAAGAATTGAATATTGAGAAAGAGAACGACTTGCCAGGCAGCTCACACCCTTCAACTAACCACCAAGCTTCTACTAAGAGATCATTGCCCTTTTCAAATACTGAAGCAGAGTCTAAGAATGTGGATTCCACAGAGGTTGACTTGAAAGTCCAGAACCACTTTGGATTGTCAATGCCTCAGTTGGAAGACAAGACAGACAATGGGTGCAAAGGTGAGGAAGATAAGAAATTACATCATTCAGGTAATGACAGCAATATCACATTGGAAAGTTTCCCAAAATCTCAAAAGAAGCGTGCTGCCAGTGAACCAAGCCCTGATAGTATTGCTAGAAGATTAATACAAAGGCGTAGAAAAGGTAATGTTGACGATGATATACAGTTACCATTGGTGAATGAGAAAAGCTTGGACGTTAAGCAAGCTTTAAGCAATAATTTATCAGACAAAGAGAAGGAAATGCCTACTAGTGATGGTATTCCAAAACTTATGAGCAAACCAAGTGGATACTGAACTAGACCAAGACAGTGATGCTGGAAGATCAAGGCAGATGAAAATGGACAAAGATACAAAAATGAATCATGGCACAAAATCCAGGCGAACGTGTCGACATGAAGATGGAGGGTTTACCTTGTTTCTTTGTCAGTAACCCTAAAGCAAAAATCCCGTTGGGGTTAAATTATTATTTTGTCGTCATTAACTTCGGAAGAGTTACTTCTATACAGCTAGTAGTGACATGTAAACATTATTTATTGTTCCTATCTGATGGGTAACAACATGAACTACATTAGTATTATTATTATTTTTGTCATTTTCAGTTATTAATTTGCCATTGAACTTGCTAAAATGCCAAGATTCTGCCATGAACAGCATTGTTGTTCATCTACTTTCTAATTCATAATGTAGCTGGCTGGCCGAGTGACCCAACCCAAACACAAATCCAAGTTCTATTCATCTAGGCCCACGTTCATCAAATGTCTTGACCCAACCCAGATAAGTTGTGTTTTATTTTTGAAAAAACAGAGTGCTTGAATCTAAGAAATGCTAACGAGCGTAGCATATCTATCTTGTAATAATAAAATACCAAAACAGTGAAGCTTCTAATGCATATTCACCCAATTAAGCTCTTTTTCGGTAGAACCTGAAATAGGATTTGACATGAAAAGGATTAAAAGCAAAAGCAATATGTAGAAAGAACCAAAGATAAAACTCATAAAGCAAAAGATATATGATTACAAAAAGATCACCCTCCACTCCACTCCCATACAATCAAAATTGAACTTCCTAATTCCACTTCCCCCCACAAACTTTAACAAAGCTAGTGTCCTTATTTGCACTTATTAAAGTTCAAACATTCAATTGCTTAGACATAGACACCACCACTATCACTGTGACCTGTGGTGTTATTTCAAACCACAAAGAAAGTGAGGGACAGTAAAGCAAAGCCAGCATTTTACTTTCTTTTTCTTGTTGCAGGCATCTCATCTCATCTCATCCCATCCATGACTGATGACTATGCATGCCTTTAAAATATATATATTCATTTACGTACCACTTGAGTCATTTTAAGTTTATTCTTTGGTGAAAAAATATGTTACAAGCCTACACATATATTATAATACCATCATTTCAGTAAAACTCAAACCCACCAAGTTCAAAACATTTGTTATCATATGCTGCTGGTAAGTGATCATTGCTTATTCTCTTTGATTGTTGACTTGACCAGTGATGAATCTTGATCATAAATCATATGATGATAAATAACAACTTATAGAAAGTGCGTGCTCTCCATGTACAGGACTTTGTGAATTGTGATTGCGTTGCTTCCATCTTTACGTTAAAAATCTCTTCGTCAAATCACTCAAATCAGACTTAAGTGCAGCAGATAAAATTCTCGACTGTCTGAAGCTTTTACGATAAATGCACCATCCGTACTCGAACTCGTGATCTGTCAACCAAGTCCTAAGCCTTTTATCACAAAATCATACTTATTGAGGGCATTCGCTTCAATTGAACCAATAAGAATCAATTATATTTTCTGCACCATATAATATATAATAATGAGCAAGTCGTGCTTTATGAGTATCAAATTTTTTTTTTTTAATGTCTAAAATGGAAAGTTCAAAGAAGTTAATTTTGAATCTTTATAATTATTTTACCATTTTATACACACACAAAATATATATATATATATATATATATATATATATATATATATATATATATATATATATATATATTGATGTTGTATAATATAGGGTTATTTACGTTTTACTACTAAAGTTATGATAAAATAACAATTGGATACTATGAATATTAACATATTACATTTTACTACTAAACTTATATAAAATTTAACATTTTACTATTTTTCCATACAAATTGTTAGTTGACCGTCAGTTGACCATGACATAATGCTGACATCGTAAGGATAAAAGAGTCTTAACCCACAAATTATTATAAATTATAAATATTCTTAAAAAAATAAGGGTAATTTGATCATTATGAAAGGAAAAATAAAAATAAAAATTAAAAAAAGATATTGACAATACGATTATCATGTTGTCTTTATTGTTCCCCTCCACTGCCAAAAATATAATTAAATAAAGAATTAATAATACTTGAGTACATCTCTTTTATTGTTATACTTTATAGTATTTTGGATATTATGAGAATGATAATTATTAAATTATTTTAGTAAATTAATTTCTTTATTTTGTTGGGTTTTATAGACATTTTAGAGACTAAAATATTTGTATAAATGTGATTATTGATTTCATCTATTTTATTGTTATATATATGATTTAGATATGTTTTTAAATGGTATAATTATAATTTTCAATTTTATTTTATCTTGAGGATAAAACAATCTTTTTAAAGGTCAACTAACGGTCAATTACGGTTTAGATGAAAAAGTAGTAAAACGTAAATAACCCTATAATATATATTACCCGATCTATTCGACATTTCAATGTATATTGTTAGATCAATTAGAGAAATTGCCCAAAAGACAAAAAACAATGTATTGAGATTTATGTTCTCTATCTTCTAATGTGGTCAAGTTGAGAACATCTTTTATTAATCTCACTATATACATGCATGAATCATCCTCTAGACTAGACCCGGCCACGGTTCCGGTTCGGAACCGGAACCGAACCGGAACCGAACCGGGCCACCCCAACTCGAACCGGTCCGAACCGGTGGAACCGTACGGTTCCACCGGTTCGGACGGTTCCAACCGGAACCGAACGGTTCCGGTTGGAACCGTCGGGTTCCTGTTGGAACCGTAGGGTTCCAACAGGAACCCTACGGCCCCCAACGGCTACTAGCCGTTGGGGGATGCAGGGAGCCGTTTGGCTCCCTGCCAAAAAAAAAATTAACAAAATAAAAAAAAAAAAATTATTATATAAAATATTAATTACTAATGTACCCCTAATAACGGTAATAAAACGGTTATATTTAGGGGCATATTTGGTATCAAAAAAATTCTAAAATTCTATAAATAGGATTCATTTTTCATTATTTCATCACACCAAATTCTCAACTCTCTCATTTTCTATAATTCTCTAGTTCTCTTATTCGCAATTATTTAATTTTCTTATTTTTCTTCCTAATTTCTCAAACGAAAAATGGCAAGCTCATCTGAGAACATAATGGCAAGCTTTGATTCCTCTCACCCTTGGAGGATACGTAGGCAACTTAAATATTTAAAAATTTAAGCTCAAGCTCTTCAATGTAATAAAATTTTTTTTTTTAAAATTTAATCTCATTTTTTTTTATTTAAATTAATCAAAAAAAAAAAAAAAGGAACCGAACCGAACGGAACCGAAAGGTTCGATTCCGGTTCGGTTTTCGGTTCCGGTTCCACACTTGTGGAACCGGTAACCGGCCGGTTCGGTTCGGTTCCGAACCGGAACCGAACCGCCGGCCGGGTCTACTCTAGACCATCATCATTTTTTAAAAGACAAAAAAAATTATGGATTACAGTACATAAACATAAAACACAATTTTTAATGCGATTTTTTAAATATGTATTGTAATTTTATAAAATAAGGATGCTCTCACCTAAGAATTATTCATGTATATTTCTTTTATAATAATTGATCCCTAATTTTAACATCACAATTCCAAATTTAAAAAACATAAAAAATACGAACTACAATACACTATGTGACAAATTACACAATATTAAAATATGTTTTTCTTATCTTTTAATTTAGTTATCATTGGATATATATTAAAAATAATGAAAATGAATGTTGACTTAGATTTTTATTGTGGTCGAGCTCTCTTAATATTAAAAGATATCATTATAGATATATATATTTATAATTTTTAAAAATAAAATATGATCATATTAAGAGTTTGACATGTAAAATAATTATTTTAATCCATATACATTTCTTTTACACTATAATTTAGTCCCCTAACATTTGAAATCTTGATTCCAAATTCAAATGAAGTTATTTTCCGGTAATTATTTTTTAATTTTCTTTTCATATTAAAAGGGCATTGAATGTGGAGCATATTAATAATAATGGGATCTTTAAATGGTCAACAAAGGGAAAAAGCCTGAACAATAATCTAAATTCAAACAATTCATTTTATCCCTAGCTTGGTATCAACGCAGTAATTAAAAGTCTTAAAAGCTTCTTAGTTGATTTAAATTAATTACGACTTCTTCTAATAAGACCCCCGAAAGGCCTAATATTAATGTAACATTAATTACTTGATCAAAATTGATTGAATTGATCAGAATC
The DNA here is from genome assembly GCA_019454045.1 of Zanthoxylum bungeanum. Classification (NCBI taxonomy): domain Eukaryota; kingdom Viridiplantae; phylum Streptophyta; class Magnoliopsida; order Sapindales; family Rutaceae; genus Zanthoxylum; species Zanthoxylum bungeanum. The sequence continues at coordinate 172,500 of SKCR01007802.1, forward strand.
AGAAGAAGAATGTTCTGAACAAGAAGTGCTAAAAGACCATACTGACCTTCGACATACAAATTAGCAGTTCAATTCAACCCAATCAAAATTTAAAAGAAAAAAAAAAAAGATTACTCTTGATCATAATCAATGGGTGGTACCTCGAAAGATGCACAAGCTTATAATGTGCCAAGCATTATTTTATTTTTTATTTTTTTTTTTTTATTTTGGCCTTTTTGACTTTATTATTGAGCTTTAGTCAAATTGGTCCCTCCAAATAGAGGATTTGAACCCAATAGAGCCAATTGGCCCCTTCACTTTTGAGGCAGATTCTAGGGTTTTGTGCACTGGTTCGGCTCCTTAGGAAATGGAATCCAAAGGGGAAAGCTTGTTTTGTGTGGCTCTCTACTTCTGCTCATCGAGTCAAAAGTTTAAATTAATATTCATTTTCACCCCATTTTTAATCCAATTGTTTATTTTTAACAATTTTAGGTGTGAATCTAATTTCCGATCGATTATGAAAATTAGGAAGTGCACATAGTTATATGTTATTATATTTTATTTTAATTAAACTTAAATCTTATAATATTCTAAGTATTATAAAAATAATTCTAAAATACTCATCAAATATTGTTTTGTTGTTTAAATGGTAAATAATATCATCAAATTTTTTTTTAAAAAAGACATCAAATGAGATTATTCAAATTATATTATCATTTTCACCACTCAATATTAAAGAGTGACTTATTTCAAATATTATTATATAATATTTTATCAATCTTTATATTTAATGGTAGTAGTTTGAGTTATCAATAAGGATTATTTATTAAAATAATGTAAGCAATAGTTATATTTCTCAACATCTCTCTTTTTTTAACATTTAAATAATATTAAACTCATATACATTTCACTGCAAATTTTATTAACATTCATCATTTCAATTTTACTCATTTTGAGTAAATTTTATCAAAATGGGTTCAAATTGATTATCCACTATACCCAAAATCTTAATTCATCTTAATTTGTTGAATAAAATTGCTACCCATTAAGGAAAATAATAGAAAATATTAAAAAAATTATTAGTTTTGAATATGTGGAATGAAGAATATTTGAAAAATAAATTTAGTAGAGTATTTTGGATTGGTTATAATCGAGCTGAAAATACTTTGTATTTTCATTATTTTTTGAGGATGTTTATGAATGGAAGCTTTTATTACCATTAAAAAATAATAATAATACTGCAATTAATTAATAACAAATATTATTAAATATATAAACTATTCAAAAAAAAAATTTTAAAAAAAAAATCTTTACCAATTGATTTTGGAACCAAACATTATATCATTAAAGAATCACAAACTGCTAATCCCATAATCGAATTGATTTTCAATTATCTTAGTAAAAACTTATAAATTAAGATTATATATATATATATTTTAGACTTATATATCCCTTATCATTAAACAAAAAACCGATTTTGTTGGTACCAAAATCTGAAAATCAAAATATTTACTTTAAATTAAGATTGTGATGGAATTGGAACAAGTCAAATCTTTTTTCCAAACCCCACAATACCTAACATCTTAAATAGAGATGCCATTGCATCAGCAATCATAAATTTGTGGGAGGCATGATATAAAATAATAAAATATAAATAAATCTTATTAAATACTCTCTGCAAATTTAGGCTGCCCTTAATGATAGTGTTTGGTCCCATAAATAAGGTGATTGGTTAAAATGAAGAAAAGTTCAATGGCACTAGAGCCTTGGCAAATTTGAAACTAAAATTTTACAAGCTAAAATTAAGATTAATCAAACAAAAATAATTGCTTTAATGTTTAATTAATTCCTCTAGTAAGAGTTGACTAAAATGTAATGTCCAAATTCTTTTTTTTTTTTGGTGCCATGATGAACTGAAATGTTTTTAAAAATGTTGGTAGAAAAATTTTGCATCCAAGTTGGTCCATCTATAATATAAGAATGCATAATTTGTCTACCCCCACAAAAAAAAAAGGAAAATTATCTTAGTCATGACCTGGCCAAAACCAAAAAAATAAAAAATAAAAAAACTGATCACCTGCCAAATTTATACATAAAAAATGTTTATCACCAGAAAATTATGGATTTAAGTTTTAATATTTTAAGACTTTGATGATATAGCAAATCATATTCAATAAGAATATTTGTTAATTAATAATTGTAATGCAACACCATATGATGATGAAGCCAATCAATGTCGACCCAAAAACCCCAAGATTTGTCAACAGAAAGAAACTATATTTCAACTAGAAAAAAAATATATATATATAGGGAAATTACAGTTTCTTCCCTTGAGGTTTATCCTATTTGCACTTGGATGGCGAAGGTTGATTTATACTCCTTACTGAAGGTTAAAAGCATGTTGATGGTGAGTTGACCATGCAATTACGATTTTACCCTGTATCATTTTTTTTTTTTTTTGAAATCGTTGGAAATCTTACCGTCAGATCACTCATTCCGGGTTTAAACGAAGCAAGTAAAATCTCCGGCTGTCCGAAGCTCTTACAAGAAACACACTCATTGGGTTCGAGCTCAAGACCTCAAGGTGAGATCACGAACCCTACACCACCAAGCCACGCCCCCTTGAGGACGTATCGAGATTTTTGCTAACTGATAAATGCAGAATCAGAAACTGAAAATCTTATTAGGGGTAAAATCATAATTGCAAGGTCAACTCACAGTCAACAGGATTTTCAAACATAATGTAAGGAAAAAAGTGAGAATAAATCAACATTCGCCATCTAAGTGCAAATAGGATAAACCTCAAGGGAAGAAACTGAAAATTACCCCAAAATTATATTATCTTGGCCCTTGTTGTAGTGGGTAGTATAAATTGTATGAATAAAAAAAACAAGGCAAAAATTCAAATTAAAAAAAAATGGCAACAGTAAGTGACAACAATAGAAGAAACAATTTAAAATATATGTACTGCTGGTTTATGGGACAGAGGGGACTATTGTATGTGCAGGTGGCATTGTTGTGGGGATTTGCCCAGTGGGACAGAAAACAGCTTTTAGTAACAAGCCAGCTGATTATTTGACATTTAGTTAAGGCTATTCATTGCCATTGGAACCAAAATTAAATTAAGATCTATAACTACAGCCATCAATAACATAATAAAAATTAATTAAAAAAAACAAAAACAAATGCTCAATTATTAATTAAAAAACTGTAATAGCACTTACATTTGGTTTGTAAAAGTCAATGTTTCTGTTTGTTAAGGGGAGGTTAATTATGAAAAGATTTTGAGAGAGAGAGAGAGAGTGAGTGGGGTTATCAATACCAATATGTTTTTGGATTTACTTCTCAAAAACTTATTAATGAGCATTTAATGCATGTGGAAGGTTTCCCGTAGCTTTTTTTATTTATCTGTTGCAGTGAACAGAGAGCGAGATAAAGAAAGGGAACCAAAAAAAAATTAAACTTGAGAGGGAGGAAAAGAAAAAGGAGAGCTTTTGTTTTTGGGGTTTTCAAGATGGAGTTTTAGCTTTTTGTTAAACCATTTTCATTACATTTGTTTTTTTTCTTTTTGTTTGAGTGTCATCTTCTTGTTCGTGAGAGCTTCTTTGTAAATTTTGGGGATCTGGGTTTGGGGTTCTAGGGTTTGTGGCTTTGACTATCTCTCCCTTTACCTTTCTCTTTCATGGATTTTGACTTTCTTTCAGCTGTTCAGTTCTTAGTCTTTTGTGGGTTTTCGCTTGCAATTTGTTGATTTTGATCCTCTGATTTGCCAAGTGTTGACATTTCCGAGGTTATTTGTAGAGTCTTTGACTGAATTGCAGCTGGGTTCTTTGAAGATTTTTCATTTTTAGGGCTTTCTGACCTGGTTCAAGATCTGTTCTTTTGCTTCTTTCTGGGTTCTGAGTTCTTCTTACATGTGATTTTTTTATATTATTATTGAATTTTAGCTGGTTTTCTTTCTGGGTTTTTGTAAAGATTGATTCTTGAAGGCTATCTTTGATGCATCTTTCACTGTGGAAACCGATATCTCACTGTGCTGCTCTAATCTTGGACAAGAAGAGCAGCAGGAGGAAGGATGGGTCTGATTCCACAGTTGATGTTAAGAGGAACCCATCAATTCTCAGGAAGCTTGAAGAACACAGGCTTAGAGAAGCTCTTGAAGAAGCCTCAGAAGATGGCTCACTCTTCAAATCACAAGATATCGAATCCGAGTCTCTTGCTAATCAAGATGAGAGCTTAGGCCGATCAAGATCGCTTGCAAGACTCCATGCTCAGCGTGAATTCTTGCGAGCAACTTCTTTAGCTGCAGAGCGAGTTTTCGAGACGGAAGAGAGCATTCCCGACCTTGATGAAGCTTTGTCAAAGTTCTTGACGATGTATCCCAAGTACCAGTCATCAGAAAAGATTGATCAATTAAGGGCAAATGAGTATTCGCATTTGTCTCCTAAGGTATGCCTTGATTACTGTGGATTTGGTCTTTTCTCGTATATCCAGACTTTGCATTACTGGGAGTCCTCTACATTTAGTTTGTCTGAGATAACTGCAAATTTGAGTAATCATGCTCTTTATGGCGGTGCCGAGAAAGGAACTGTTGAACATGATATAAAGGCTAGGATAATGGATCATTTGAACATACCTGAGAATGAGTATGGCCTTGTTTTCACTGTCAGTAGAGGGTCTGCTTTCAAATTGTTAGCTGAATCATACCCTTTTCATACCAATAAGAAATTGTTGACTATGTTTGATTATGAGAGCCAATCTGTGAATTGGATGGCTCAGTGTGCTAAAGAGAAGGGGGCAAAAGTTTACAGTGCGTGGTTTAAATGGCCAACTCTTAAGCTTTGTTCTACTGATTTGAGAAAGCAAATTTCAAGTAAGAAGAAGAGGAAGAAGGATTCTGCTGCTGGTCTGTTTGTGTTTCCAGTGCAGTCTAGAGTTACCGGGGCTAAATATTCGTACCAATGGATGGCACTGGCTCAGCAGAACCATTGGCATGTCTTGCTTGATGCTGGGTCTTTGGGTCCTAAAGATATGGACTCACTTGGATTATCATTGTTTCGTCCAGATTTCATTATAACATCATTCTATAGGGTATTTGGGTATGACCCTACTGGCTTTGGATGCCTTCTAATAAAGAAATCAGTGATGGGGAGCCTTCAGAATCAATCTGGGAAAACGGGTTCTGGGATGGTGAAGATTACCCCCGAATATCCTTTGTATCTTAGTGATTCTGTTGATGGTCTGGACAGATTGGCTGGGGTTGAAGATGAAGAGGTTGTTGCAAATGGTGATAAACCATCTGAAAGTCGCCCACGGTCACAGTTGCCGGCCTTTTCTGGTGCATTTACATCTGCTCAGGTGAGGGATGTATTTGAGACAGAAATGGAACAGGATAACAGCTCTGACAGGGATGGAACTAGCACCATATTTGAAGAAACTGAAAGTATTTCAGTTGGGGAAGTAATGAAAAGTCCAGTCTTCAGCGAAGATGAGTCATCAGACAACTCATTCTGGATTGATTTGGGTCAGAGTCCACTGGGGTCTGATAATGCAGGGCAGTTGAACAAACAGAAAATTGCCTCTCCCTTACCACCCCTTTGGTTTAGTGGCAAGAAGAATCACAGGCGGCTTTCACCAAAGCCAGCGTGGAAGATATATGGCAGCCCAATTTTTGATGACAAGGAGGTAAACCTAGGCCCTCATGATGATCGTCATGTGTTATCATTTGATGCTGCTGTTCTATCAGTTTCACATGAATTGGACCGTGTTAAGGAGGTTCCTGAAGAAGAGCAATTTGCAGGAGCAACCCATAACTTCCTAAATAACAATAAAAGTCCAGGTCATTCACATATTCAGGAGATTCAAGAAGAACCTGGTATCAGCAAGGACTCCTCTGGGTTTGCATCAAATTATGCCATGAACGGATCCTGTCTCAATAATTCAAGTTCTTCACAGCATCACAGACTAGCAAATGGTTTGACCTCTGAAATTTGTTCAGAAGTCAAGGAGAGTGCAATTAGAAGAGAAACAGAAGGTGAATTCAGGTTGTTGGGGAGGAGAGAAGGGAATAGATATACAGGTGGTAGAATTTTTGGTCAGGAAGATGAACATCCTAGCAGAGGGAGGAGGGTATCCTTTAGCATGGAAGACAATCGTAAAGAGCGCATAAGCAATACGTTGGAGCCAGGAGAAGTATCTGCAACCAGCTTTGATGATGAAGATTATAGCAGCGATGGTGAGTATGGTGATGGAGAAGACTGGAACCGCCGAGAACCTGAGATTATATGCCAGCACCTTGATCATATTAACATGTTAGGTCTCAATAAGACCACCTGCCGGCTGCGGTTTTTAATCAATTGGCTAGTGACCTCATTGCTGCAACTGAGGTTCGCAGTTTCAGATGGGGAGAGCAAAGAACATCTTGTTCATATCTATGGCCCAAAGATAAAATATGAAAGGGGTGCAGCCGTGGCCTTCAATGTGAGAGACAGAGAAAGAGGTCTGATAAATCCGGAGGTTGTTCAGAAGCTAGCAGAAAAAGAGGGCATCTCCTTAGGCATTGGTTTCCTTAGTCACATACGGATCTTGGATAGTCCTCGACAAGGTGGGGCTTTGAGCCTTGACGATACCACATTGTGCAGTCCGATGGACAATGGCCGGCATGATGGGAAAGGAGGAGGGTTCATAAGGGTTGAGGTTGTCACAGCTTCTCTGGGCTTCCTGACGAACTTCGAGGATGTCTATAAACTGTGGGCTTTTGTTGCAAAGTTCCTTAACCCAGCCTTCGTTAGAGAGAGTGCACTTCCAACTGTCGAGGAAATCTCAGAAACATAAGATCTGAAACAGTGATAGATGAGCTTATTCTGGTTTGAAGAAGCTCGGATCTCATGTGCCTCCAAAATCATGTGGGGAAACATCTGTGAGTTGAAGCAAAAGATTTAGATGTCCCAGACAGTATCTGCATGGCTGATTCTTTTGCTTTTCCTCATGATTACTATTGGTTGCAAGGCAGGTGAATTTGTTAATTCTTGTTTGTTGCTTGAAATTTTCTTTTTGTCTGTTGGGTACTTGTAGAGTTGGCTTAAGATATGTGAGAAGTCATGGTGACCTGAATAGCAGAATTACATGGGCACAACATTTTACACTTAACGTCATGCTTATGTCATATACAGAATTGAATTTCTTGCTGTTGTAAACAATTAGCTTATTATGCATGCTGCAGGTTTAATATTATATACAGTAGCATAGCATCTTCACTATTTGAGATTCCACTCAGGCTGCATATTGGTTATTATGTTTTTGAACTACTCAATAATTTACTCAAAAACCATTGAATGATGAACTGGAGTTAGATTAGAACATAATAAACTGTACTTTTAGGGGAATATTTTTCCTGAGACAGAATAATTTAAATTTAGATGCAACTTTCTCTAGTTTACATAATGTATAATGGAGGTAGTGTTATCCGCTCACAATCATTAAGTTGACAGGTGGAAGTTGGTGTTTGAATTTACCGTAGTTTAGGTAGCATACTCAGGCTCTAACGAACAATGTTTCAATTTACAGTGAAGTATTGTAGTTTTGTGTTTGATGAAGAACAAATGAGTGCGAAGCATCTGATTCTAGTAATATGCTTCACACCTTTCTGGTTCCTAGAATAAACCTTGTTTTATACTTTAGTACTTGATTTGCTGGAAAGAATCGTTGGTCTCTGGTGACAGTTGGTTGAATGAGTTTAAGCAGTGATAATTAGACCACCAAACAAACTTAAAATATTTGCTGGTCATTTTCTGGATTTGGTATCTCATTTTTTGAATATGAATTTACCTAGCGTAAGCCTTAAGCTGGTTTTCTTTGACAGGGACAATGGATAACTTAGTTAAAATCAGGCACCAATGTGAACAGGAAATAAATATTCTTTGGTTCTTTGCATATGATGCAAAGCTCAGCTCATCATCATCAATCTGGAAAAAAAAAATGTTAAAGGAAATCAAAGTTAGTTTGGTTGAAGGATATGGGGTCTCTTTTCTTGCAGTAATTATCAAATTTGGGCCATAGCCATAAAGTTTTGTTTCCCTCAGTTATAATGGTGAAGTTACAATTCATTTTGCTTCTCTTTCTTTTGGGTCCTCGCTGGATGCTGTGTTCTAGGGTAGCTTAAGTCATTCTTTCAACATAAAGTTGGTGGTATTTTATGAACATGGCACCGCCAAACTTACTTTTATTTTGGGACCAGCTCACTGCAAACACGATAATGATTATCAAACCTACTTTCCAAATTCTTATACAAGGAGGGGAAAAAAAAAGAACTTTTAAACTCTAGATGTGGTAGGTGGTGACAATGGAAAGTTGACAAACTTCTGCTAACTGAAGACGTAATTGGCTACTAAGATTAAACTAATAGATTTTGCATGTCATCATCAGGAAATATTATTAGTGGAAACAAAAAAGAAAAAAAGGGTATTGCAAAGCTACTCCACTTCTATAATCCATTATTGCTTGCTTCTCTTAATCAAATATGAATAAATAAGGTAGTTTGACAATGTACAGATAACAAACTTCAAACTTGCAATATAAAAAATACTTTAAAAGGTCTAATGCGTACACCATTTAAAGCGCTTTCTGTCTTAATTACATTGGTAACTTTTGCAAAAGGAACCACTGATGCCAGATCATTCAACTTCCAAAACCTGTGGATTCAACTTCACAGCTACCAGATGAAATTGAAATAGTGCAACAGAAACAGTTTTTAGGCTTTGATGGTTTACCTAATAAATGGCCAATTTGGAATTTAGTCATTCTTGCAGAGGTGAACTATCCTACCTTGATTAACTGAATTAATAAGGGCAGTAAAAGCAAATTTAGGACTCCATCATTTTTATGAGAAATGCAGTTTCCAAAGCTGACTCCTTGCACTGCAGATATCTGTTTTCCTCCACTATATCCGTTGTTAAATTAAGCAGTATAGGACGTTTGGGATCGTAAATAGAAGATTCACGTACTCTTGCAACCCATTTCGCAGCTTCCCAGACCCCAAATCTGAAAACATGCCAGATATTGAAGATTAGTAACACCACAAACATTAACAGCAGGGAAAGAAAAAGAAGCAAATGTAGAACAAAAACATTACACTTTTTACATTGCCAAAAAGGATCATCTGTTTATTGTAAAGATATGAGCAAACTTATCTATCTATTCAAAGAAAACATGAAAGCATTCAATAGAAAAGGCTCGAGTGTTTTTGCCCCTAGAGGCTCTTTCTAGCAGTTTAATTTAATTGGCCATCCAAATTCGATTTCTGGGGAGGTAGGAGGCTAAAAAATAAAATTTTGGGCTTTGCCCACACTCCACCCTTTTAAAAACCAAAAAAACAGAGTACCTTCAGAAGCAATTGGAAAATTAGACTAAGTTTGTTTTCTCATGGAAGTGATAAAGAATCTTATAGACGAGGAACAAAAACTGTCCAAATTCCAATTGCTTAGTGAAACATACCAGGTTACCTCATTCAATAATCACAGTGAACACAATTGTAGATGACTAAGGCCAACTTCCTCGTTTCATCTATTACTATGAAATTTTAAAATAACCAGACATAAAAACACAGATCAAACCTCCACACAGGTTCTCGGCTCCCACTAACAGCACCTTGAAAAATAATAGTTGCAAGGGCAGAGAAAAGGAAAATGAACATGGAAGTGGATGTAAGGAAGCTTGTAAAGGTGATCACCTTGCCACCATATACACTAAATGATAATCACTAAATGATAATCAGATATAAGCCGAGCATATATTATTAGGAAATATTACCGTGTATTGAAAGACGATGTCACTAATACAGCTGGATATGAAACATCCTTCTTAATATTATCATAGGGAGAATAATTGCGTATGGCATGAAAATCATCAATGTCCCCAGGGTACCCAAACTCTTCATAATCAGCAGCTATAAGTGGTAAAATGGGATAGAGAAGAGTGTTGGTTGCATCTAGAAATGGAACCTAAAACAGATGAAGATATTATCAGTTTAATAATATAGAAAGAAAACCATCTCAACTCTAAATTCAGTTTTGTAGACAAGATAAAAAAAACGGAGCCTTGATCCTAACAAATTTTGGAAGATATAAATCAATATCTTTCTTGAATTTATATCATGTGAAATTTTGGAAGATATAAATTAATATCTTTCTTGAAATTTATATCATGTGATGAGGAGGTTAGAATTATGCAACAAATGGTATGTATGTTCATATTTATACCTCCAAAACAGTGGGAGATTAGAATTATGCAACAAATGGTATGTATGTTCATATTTATACCTCCAAAACAGTGGGAGATTAGAATTATGAAACAACCGGTATGTATGTTCATATATATACCTCCAAAACAGCAGCACAAAATAAATCAGGGCAACGATTGATGGCTGAAGCTACCAAAAGTCCTCCAGCGCTATATCCCCAACCAGCAAGCTTGTTTTCCTGCACAATTTCTTTCTCAACAAGGAACTTTGCACAAGAGAGATAATCGTTGATGGAATTCTGCTTATTTGTTCGTCTGCCATCATGATGCCATTTCTTCCCTCCACCACCTCCACCCCTGGAAACAAATTGTCAAAACCATTGCATTACAAGGCAGTTCATCATAATTGCATAGTAAATACTAAAAAGTCGATTTCAAGGAAATAACATATAACATATTTCATATGAAGACTTAGAACATGAATGAATAAGCAGCTAAAATGAGCTGAAGAAAACTTTGCATTACTAATTACTTTGAAAACAGACCTAACATCAGCATAGGCAACAACCCAACCACGATCGAGAAGGCTTTTCAGCTCACTGCGCCACCGCTTGTCAAGCAATTCACCATAAGCTCCATGCCCGTGAAGCAACCCAGGATTTTGGTTCTCCTTTTTATATTTGTGAGAATATACAATTGTTAAAGGAACCAAAATCCCATCATGTGACACGACATCATATTGTTCACAAGCATAGAACTCAGAGAGATCATTCCATAAGTTATTGTCATCGGATTTGTCTTCATTCACAGATTCACAACTTCTAGTATTCGAAGAGTTTCCAAAGATGCTTGCAGAAGAGGCTGTTCCATACAAAATTCTAGTTCTTTCGTGAAGCATATTTTGCTGTTGAATGATATTCCACTTACCATTTGATAAGTCGAAATCAACCACAACATCAGGCATCTGTAAAAAAAAATTGGAAGAAAGAATTAAATTGAGACAACTTTTCCTCATCCAAAAATAAAACAATAAATTGTTGTAAGAATAATTCGCTACTGCATTATCTACTATATAGTATAAATTTCGTCTTTATGAACTATGCCTGTGCGCTTGGCTTTATTGGACCTAATCTCAAATTTTTGCCATTAATACCTCAAGAATTCAAGTCACAGTTGCAAACGAGAAAGTTTCAGTATATATTCTCAGTTTGACAAAGGAATCAATGTACATGTACCACCATGGAAGCTAGTGGTCCAAACAACAGTATATCTGGTTTCACTTACACCACACATTTAGAAGGTGCACTGTGAACCAGTAGTCGATCGCAATTTGCAACCATGTTTGGATCTGAATCCATTCACATGAATTAGAATATTATAACTACATACAAGCGATATGAAAACATATTGCAATAGAAAGGAATGGTAAAAAGCCCGGACATACCACAGGTGATGATATTGTAAAGCGCATAGTTGATGAATAGTAGTCATAGTTTGGTCCTGGTGCAATTTGAGACACATATTTTGGAAGAGGAAGGAAATGAGGATGAAGATCCTTCAGATGAACCGCTCCCTGACATGAGAAGTCATGAGAACCAAACAAATTAAGCAGAAGATCATTACACTCTTGGTCAAAATGTTGCAACAGTTGCATAATACACACAGAACCTCAAGATAGTTGTTTTTGTGTCTCGCCTTCCCAGCTAGCAAAGGTAGAGCAACCGAGCAAAGTCTATATGTTCGACCTTCCCTTACAATAAGCACCATATGTGTTTTGCAGAAATCAACATCCTCTACAACCAAATCTTGGTCATCGATGAAAACATTCTGCAGTTAATGAGATAATGGATTACTAAAAAGAGTATACCGAGCTAAAGTAAAAAGTAAAAATACAGAACTGACACGCTAAGAATCATTGACAATCATATTTACAACACACAACAATTCTGCTTCTTTTTGGGCTTAGCCTTCATAATCAGAACAAGCATGAACTATTGCAAAGAAAAATAGAGAAAACTACCAACCTCCCAAATTCGCGAAGCAAAAGAAGCATCAACAGGACTACGAAGAAGATAATGATTGTCAACCACTTGACCTTCTTTGGCAGCATCTGTAAATAAATAGAGGAACCCTTCATGATGCTCAACTATGCAGTGGGCTAGACCTTCACACTCCCAAACTAATGTCAAGCCAGAAAACGGATCAGCCGTATTGATCAGAAAGACCTAAAAGATGCTCCCAATTAGCATAAAACTTACGATCAATGTAACTAATGTCAAAAGAAAAATCTTAAGCTGACTACAAACTGTCTCAAATTGATACCTTTGAAGATGTAGTTGAAAATGAATTTACAGACACAAAGTGGAAATCTTTTGTGTGTCTTATGTTAACATAAACATTTTCGTCTGATTCCTCTAGAAGCAAAGCATCTTCATCAGTTGATCCAATTATGCTACAGTAAATCCTGATGATATAATAAAATTCTCAGTTCTATAATTTCAATAAGCATTAAGCAAGAGAACATGTTAAAAGTGATAAAACAGCAGGATTTATGTCGGCAAAACACCCACCGGTATGGCCTCTTATTGTGATCAGTAACAACATAGAGCAATGCCTGACCATCCCTGGCCCATGCTATATTTGACACCCGAACTGCTTGAGGCTTACTACATAATGCACCAGAGTTTAAATTCCTCACAGATAATGTAAAGTAGTCATTATCCTTGTCATACATGGTGTATGCAAGAAATTTATGATCTGGGGATACTTCGGATAATTCTTCATAAGCATAACCTATAAAAAGAATTAATATAAAAAATTAAAATTGGTCCAGAAAAGAAACTAAGCAGCAGCAGATAATGTTAAAGCTCATCCGTCATTTCCATCTCTACCAGATCTATCAAGAAAAACAAGAATCAAAGGGCTTTTTGGAAGAAAAAGAACGTTATAGTACCTCCAAATCTATCTGCTTCTTTATTGTAGTCAAGCAACTTTTGCTCAATTTTCTTGCCAGAGGTAAAATCAAACCCAGCTGCTGGAGACTTATGCGAAATGAACTCTTCATTTAAGCTTGCCAATCTACGACACAACACCGGATACTGCTTTCCTTCTTCAACCCGCCGATAATACAACCTGCGGTGATGAAGATCCACCTTCAAATTGTAAAAAGATCATTCAGATTCTTAAACAAGAATCAGATCCTGAAACAGAATAAATAATGATCCATCTGGATGATTCGTGATTTTAGAAAAGGGAACCCTTTGTAAAAGAAGAAAAATATACCAAAAACAGCTTTCCTCTTACTATTTCCTCCACTAGAGTCCCTTGATTTCCAAAAATAATAACCTCCCCTCAACAGAGCTTTGAATAACCGCTTGGGGTAAGACATTCACTTTTCAAGAAAACGAATTGAATTGTGACATTTAAAATTTTGTTTTCTAGGCTCAAATCTGGGAAAAATTATCATAATTTGATTAATTAGCAACCAGAAGAAACAAACAAAACCGTGTGATTAGCTTGATATGAGCTTTTAATGTCAGATTTTCATACTTCTGGGAAAAAAAGCATGAGTGATATTTTCCTTTTGTGTTTCTTCTCTTGCCTCTACAATGAACGCACAATCGATCATCAAACAACAGATGATACATAAGGCATTCATTAAGCAACAACTATTAAAGCACCAAAAAAACTAATAGCATGTTTGACAGTGTTTTCCGCACCTGCCATAAGAACTTTTGTACTAACCATTTAGTATCAATATGTGCTTTTCCAAACTCATTAACAGCAAAACAATTGATACACACTTTTCTTCACAAAGCACTTTCGCTCAAAAGATCTTTCTACAAAAACACCCAATTGCATTCTAATTTAGTTTTTGTTCCCTTCCACTTTCTCCCCAAACAGAGCCTTAATTCATATTATTTCAGCAAATGCCAACATCCACCCCCAGAAAAAAAAAAAAAAAAATCAAAGCCAGAAATGAGAATAATGTGATCGTATCAATACCAGGGGCCCCAGCGGAGAGGAGGGGTGGAAAGGTCAAAAGCCAAGCGGGAGGCCATCTCGGACAGGAGCTTAGACTGGAGTCTCTCGGTGTCGGACATAACAGCTTCGGTGTACTTCTCTTCTTGTTCCATGTACATGTCCATGTGTCGCATCGCTACCTTGTCGTTCAGGCTCGACATCCAGCTGTACGGATCCTCCCACGTGTGGTCATGGAACGTGAAGCTCTGTGGTTTTTTAGGCGGTCTAGGAGGCGACGGTGGGGCCGGGGCTCTCTGCGGTTTTGGAATCTTGTAGTGCCGGAGATGGATCAGAGGACGGTGGTTATTGTAGCAGCGGATGGCGGGTAGAAGGTGGCGCATGGTAAAGGGTTCAGGGTTTAACGGTCTAAATAAAATACGAGTCTGTCACTTCTAATGGGTTTGAGAAGATTGAATTTGGAAATTTATCATCCGTTGTCAATTTAAAATAGGGAAAATATATTAGGTTTTTCAAAAAAAAAAAACATGTCTATTTAAAATTATGAAAAATAAATATTTTACTCCTAAAATATTAGTTAACATAATTTGTTTTTATTATTTGAAATGGTAGTGTGTAAAACGGATTTGTAAACCATATTTTATAGTCATTTTAATTTCGACATAATTGTTTATTAACATAACTTCGAGAAATATTGACTTAAAAAAACATACAAAATAAAATATAGGCACAATACATAATAAATACACTCTTGCATTGGTACGGATAAGTCTCATGACACTATATGACCTTTTAAAATAACTAATCACATAGTTAACGTTGTTAATTATGATAATTAGTAACCATAGGATGTTAAGTTGATGGAAGTAAGTGTTAGTTGTCCTCAATGGGAGTGACTCGGTGGTATAGGGTTCAGGACCTGAAGTCAAGTCCTGAATTCGAATCTAGATGGTGCGTTTCTTATAAGAATCTGAGACAACCGAATGTTTTACTTGTTTCGCTTAAACTCGAAATGAGTGTTTTAGTGGTGGAGTTTACAACGATTTAAAAAAAAATTGTTAGTGCCATGATTTTAATGATGTCAATGAAGTAAAAAAGACTCAAAGATAATAAATTCAAAGATATGAAGATTTTGGCAAATAATATCAACGTTAGCTACTTGATTTCGGCGGCATCCAAACATCTCAATATTAGCAAATCAAGTTCGATGAGTCAAAGAGCCAATATGTTGATAAATAGCCCAAAATGAGCTAAAAGATAACCAAAGAAACAAATATTGATGAAGAGCCAAAATGAGCTAGAAGATGGTCAAGATAACAAATAAGATAAATAGTCAAAAAGATGATGAAAAAGCCAAAATAAGAGTCAAACAATATGAAAATCAAAGATGATGATTAAGAGCTAACATTAATTGTAAGTGAGTTTATTCAAGTGTTTTAAAATTCTTAGAAATCATACATTTTGCATCACTTGCATTTAAAAGGGCTAAAAATACTTAATAAATAATTTGCACTTTTTTGCACCAAAATGAATTTTAATACACAAGTACATTGGAAAATAGTTTTGAAAAATTATCAAATTTGTGAATTAAATTTCAAATGATATATCGTCATATAGATATGTATCTCTACTTTGTTACGGTTCAAACGGAACATAATTTCGATATTTAGAACTTATGCTAAAGCCATAATACTATAACATGTTATGGATGTGCATTTTCTGCATATCTGTCACAGTAGAAAAGTTCCACAAAATTCATTTTAATATTTTTTAGAGTGAATTTTATTTAGATGATAACCATATGTGTCTAGTTTATGTATAAATTTACGGAGTTTGGTTTGGAATTTTATAGAGTAAAATATGACCAAAATATTGAGTACTGTCAGGTTTGACTGGCCATCAGAATGTTGCTAAGACAAACATACCGGTCTTTGAAACAAGCATACTGGTCCATGGAATGGAACATGCATACCAGTCACAGAGGTCTCAACATTCATTTTTTGGAGCGTTTAAGTCGTCAGATCGGCATACCGGTCTTGTAGACAGTCATACCGATCTCATAATTGAAAAATAGTTATAAACGGTTAATTTTGTGTAAAATCTATAAATTGGCCATTTTTTCACTTCTAATAGATTTTCTGTACATATATTCATCATTTAATCATGTCAAAACATTACTGAGAGCTTATAAATATGTTCAAATAATTTTCTCTACAAAATCAAAGTTATAAAGCTCATTGTTGTTATACATCTTCATATTTAATTAATGAGCTTGTTTTTTAATTTAGGTAATATACTCACATTCAAATCTTTGTAATCTTTTATGAGTTCACAAATAACAAAAAGAGTTTTTTAAATCTTATATATCTTACACAAAAGCTTATATTTCATATTTATATTCATATTAGTGAGCTTTAATATATTTGGGTTAAGATACTCACATTTAAATCTTTGTAATATTTCGTAAGTACTAAAATTGTGATAGTAAAATTTTCTTCATCAAATACTTGTGTGTGAAAATCCCTTTGTGTGAGTGAGAATACTCAAAATGGTGAAACTGTGTAAAATATTTAAGAGAAGTCTTGTAATAAAATCTTTTGTTGTAAATGTTGAGGAGTCGTAGAAGAGAACTCTGGTGGTGAAGGTTAAGGGGAGTCTTTGATCAAAGATCTTTCGGTTGTAAGTTTGTTGAAAACTTAGTGAAAGCTTTAAGTATGGCTTGAATGAGTTGACGTACGTAAAGAGTTTGCTGAATCACTATAAATTACGGTGTCAAAATTATATATCTTAACTCTTTTATTTATCGCAAATTTTACATTATATTTACATATCACATAGTAAAACTTGTTGTTGGTGAAGTTGACGCTGATAATTACTTTCAGCATTTTGATAATTGTTTATATCAATTGTGAAAGTTGTATTATAAATTTAATTAGTAAACCACTAACTAAATAGCTTAAAATTAAAAATAATTTGTAATTTCGTATTATGTTCTCACAAATATTGCTTATGAATTTCAACAAATTAACTCTACGCATATATTTATTCATAATTTGACCTCTTTTATATAGAAAAAGGAGATTAGTAAATGTATGAATTCAAATTACAAATCAATTTGATAAAATCATCTGCATCATTCAAACCATCCATAAAAAACTTGTTCGCACATCTCAAGGTGCACACCTAACAAATCAACATTCACCCATTTATTTATCATTCGTTTTTCAACTTATGAAAGCATCCATCCGTATTTGATAAGCAAACGTTACACAACTCGAGTATTCCATATTACAAAAGTAAGCCGATGGCTATTATAACTGAAACAAAGTATAAATAGTTCCCCACTTTTATAAATGTAGAATGTCAATCATATGATTTGTCGTGCTTTACACAGAGCCTCTAATGGCCGGGCTTTGGGCATGGTGAGTCCTATTCCTTCAGTCAAGTCAATTTCTTCGTCACCAACTTTTTCCCACTCAAAGCATTGGATCAAGGATCCCAGGGTTAAGCCCATGATTCGTTGGGCCAGCCCAGCACCAGGACACGCTCTTCTTCCCATACCGAAAGGCATTAACTTATAGGCTTCAGCTTTCCCTTTTTCAAACCTTTCGGGGTTAAAACTTGTTGGATCATCCCACAATGCTGGGTCTCTATGAATAGCCCATGCATTAATAAGTACCATTGTGCCACGTGGCAATTTGAACTCTCCCACTGTACAATCCTCGGATGAAAAGTGGGGGAGTAGAAGTGGGACCGCTGGATGCAATCGAAGGGCCTCCGATATAATGTTTTGAAGATAATGTAGATTGGGAAGATCTGGTTCGTCAATCAAACGTTGTTGACCGATTTGAGTATCTAATTCAGCTCTAGCTTTCTTCAAAATATCAGGATGATTAAGCAAATTTGACATCGCCCATTCCAGCGTGACAGCCGATGTATCAGTGCCGGCAACAAGTAACGCCTGCATGGTAAAACTTGTTACGAGATAATAAAAACAAACGTACAAGTGTTGTTATCACTACAAGCAAATGTACTCGTAGGTTATTGACTTATTGGTAATTCATGTCCGAGAGACATGGCTTCAACATACTGAGAGATGTGAGTTTGAACTCTTGTTGTAATAGTTGAGTCTCGATTATCTTTTCTATTACAAGTACGTAAATTAGAGATACATTTCTTCTAAATATTTTTTGAGAGCAAAATATGTTCCATGTATTTAAATTTATAGACGTTAGATACTAATATTTAGACAGATGTTTTAAAACCTGGTCAAAGATCTAATACAGATGACCCTTTTAGTTCGGTGAGCATTTGAACCGATCTCAAATTTGTCAAACCGACTAATTCAACCATTGAATTGGTGACCCGGTCCGAGTTAACCGTTTTTTTTTTTTGCCGATTTTTTAAAAATTAATTTAGGTTTTTTATATTTTTTGTAAGAAATAATAAAAAAAATATAATTAATTAGTGATCTTTGGTCGATTCACAATCCGACCTCTTACTCTTAACTCTCTCATCATTCCAAGTCGATAGACTGGGCCGGATTTTAAAACACTGATGTATATAATATTGTAATAAATTTGTAAAAAAAAATGTGCAAAGCATGTAGTACATACATTATTTACCAAATAATAAAAATAACAAGAGTCGATGAATTACCAGTACAAGTCCTTTGATCATCTGGTCGGAATAGTACTCCGGCTGTGACTTTTGCAAAGAAAGAAGATGATCAATCATAGTGTTTTGCGATCCCTCCTTTTGCGATCGATGCTCTTCTATATATCAAACCTTGAAGAAACAAATCCATCTTCTTGCCAAGACTCAACACCTTGTTCTCATAATTCCCATAACCAATCCAACTCAAAATGGGAAAATAATCAACCGGATGCGAAGTCAAAGCATGCTCCGTTATCTCGGCAATCAATTCCCTAAACATCTTGGCCTCCTCATCATCAGTCACATCATCGCCATAGTAACGCTTCTCATAATATTATTAAACATCAACTCGTTCAACAAAGGCCTTAACTCCACCTTAGCAAACCCTCGAGCTCGACGCGAGAGACGAGATAGATTTTGCAGCAACTGTTTGACTTCATCTTTTCGAATGCTTAGAAACATGTTGAGACGATTGGTTGAGAAGATCTCGAGGGCACATATGCGACGAAGGTTACGCCACTGCTCGCTGTAGGGTGCATTCGCGATGTTGGTGTAGTTGTAGCCTATGTGCTTTCCCACGAGCAACTTCGGGCGATTCGCTAATACGATGTTGTTCTTTGTAAAGCACTCCTCTGCTATTGATGATGACGATACGACTATCACTAGACGGGAACCGAACCGGAGGGATATTACTGGACCGTATTTTTCAGAGAGGCTATGGAGAGAGCGGAAAAGGGGTGGTTTTAAAAGATGAAGGTGGCCGATAATTGGAAGAGATGGTGGGCTTGGAGGGAGCTTTTGTTTCGTTTTTGATTGATGAAATAAGGATTTGAAAAAAAATGGAATAAGAAATATGAGAAAAATTGATGTACAAATTAGGGAAATTGTAGCTTCCATTTCTTATCGAGCTATCAAGAAATGCTCAATTTGAATGCCAAAATCCTTCACCGTTATTCTATATTTATAGGCAATGAGTGGCTTAAAAGATTCAAATATTCAATGAATGATGTTCCCTGTTAGATTGTTATTGATTAAGTTAGGAGAAGAGAAGATAATATAAATGAATCTCACGTTTAAAAATTATAAAAGAAAATAAGTATTTAAATATGTTGATAGTAATTTTTGTTTGAACAAGTTCGGCAAGGGCAGAGATGATATTTCCTTTTGATTGAAGGGTCAGATGTTCCGAGGGCTTGGGTTATTCCTCGGCCAGGGAGAGAATCCGGACACAGTTCCCCGGATCTGGCCGATCAGAGGACACAATATGATGCAAATCTCGGAGACCGACAACATTATAACCGAGACCGACCACTGTAGCCCGGTAGCTTGTTTCAGCTCTATCTTTCTTCCTGGATCTGGATGATGAGCTCGGATACATTTGGTCGGGTCGGGAGTTGTTTGGGTAGTTCGGCATATTTTCTGGCCGATCTTTGGACGACTGATATGTGAACATGGTAGTTTGGGCTTTTCCCTCTAGCAAACACCACTGTTTGGGAGCTCTTTACAGGCTGACATCATTATTATGGCGTGTGGCAGTGTATAAAACAGGTTGATGTGACTGGACGTCAGGTGGCAGGTTTGATTTCGGCGAAGACAGTCTCGGGGAAGAGAGCCCATCAGTCAGCCAGAGATTCTTGTGGGTGACATCATGAAAGCATGAGAATAATGTTATAATTCTCCTAGTATATAAAGGAAAGTTAGTTTCATTTGCAAGGGACAGCCGAATTTGTAAACAAAAAAAGAGCACTACTTGTAAAAACTTAGAAGAACAACCAGCTCGGTTTCCTTAGACCTTCCTTGAAAACTGGTCGGCCGAGCTCGGTTTGGCAATAAAAACAATACCCCACTTTGTGTCTGTGGACGTAGGCTGGACTTGCTCCGCTGAACCACGTTAAAATCTATTTGTTGATTTTGTGTTCTTTTTGCCTTTTGCTATATTTGCTTTTGGTCTCCCATAACCAAATAAATTCAAGGTTGAAGAAGGATTGTCTCGGGAGGGTTGTTCTGAAACTGCCATTGGGACGAAAATCACATGTCAACAAAATATATTTATTATATGAATTTGATTCAAATTGATTGGTGAAAATTTTGGAGGGAAGCATAAATTTGATTATGAATTAGATATATATAAAATCAATTGGCAATTAATCATTTTAATTAATGTTTTCGAAATTAATTATTTTTTCTTTTGAATTTTTGTTAACTGTTATATAACAATTTGATTTAAAAGGAAGTGTGTTTTGCTAATAATTTGATTCAAAAAATAAGTGTCTCTTGCCAAATGTTACTTAAGATATATAAATATTTGTAAAACTTCATAATTCATTATTATAAAAAAAAATAATTTTCTCTTCCTCTAAACTTCTATATATTTTTGGGAGAAATTCCAGATTTATTATCTTAAATTTCTAATTAGGCTTTGTAGAAATCCTATAAGGATATTACCATAAATCTAACCGCACTTATAGTGAGGATATTAATACTTTAAAAATAATAACAACACTATCAAAATTATCTTTTCATATTCTGTAATATACTTGTGTATTAAATTTTCCTAAGAGTCCAAAATCAGTGGAAATAAACATGTCCACAAAGAATACACGAAGAAAAACCTTTCACCACGTGAGAAATGAATTGTTGTATTTAAAGCCATGCACTTCTTGTCAGAGAAACTGACCCACTTATTGAGCTTTTAAAACAATTACAACACGCCCATGGGTGTGTAGTCCATTGGACTCAAAATCTTACTCCATAGATTAGGGAGAGTTTGGAGGAAGATTTTCTCTTATATGAGAGTTTATTTTCAAATTGTGTCTTGATTGATTGATAATAATTGAATTCTGAACTGCGTCTCGGTTGATTTCTGGGCAGTGTCATAACTTGTATGTATCTATAATCTCAATTAAAAATATTTTGTAATATTTGTAGTTTGTAATAATTAAAAAAAAAAAAAAAACAACAACAAAACAATTACAACACGACAATGCAATTGTGTTCCCATCAATATTTCAATATATATAAGCATGAATATAAGGCCTACCATGGTCCATGGCCTATATGTAAGTTGGGCACATGCAGTGGAGACCACTTTGAAGTTAGCTTTTTCATTATTAATTATTTGTTTTAATTTTTGAAGAGAGAGATTTGTTTTTGGGAATGGGAGAGTTTTGTTAGTTAAATTTACTACGTACAATACTTCAATTCAGGAAATATTAAGATTAATAAAAAAATAGAAAACAAAAAACAAACCCAAAAAAAAACCGAGGCCACATGTAATTCTTTCACTGTTTCACATGAAATTTTTTTTAATATTCCTTGAGTTCAAATGAGATAAGACCCGTGAATTTTTATTAAAAAAAAATTGACTCTTATGTCATGTTATTGTTAGCTAGTTAATAGGGACATTAGCTAGCCATTTGACACAAAAATTTAAATTATTATATAAATTAACATCAAACATATATAAAGTTGCTATTTGGTTACATCTGCATTTTAAAAGTGTATTACAAATATTACAATTATTTCACGGTAATTGGGAAATCTGAATTAGGCTTAATCTCAGCCCCTGATGAGCAAAGCGGACCCTGACGGTAGACCCACGCAGCAGACCCTGAGATCAGACCCACATAGCAGACCCTGACAGCAGACCCACATAGCAGACCCTGGAGAGCGGAGTCAGACCCTGGCGAGCGGACCCTCAAGAGCGGACCATGAAACCAGCCACTGACGTGATGATTCTAACACTGATGAAAGCCTCTGACCGAACCACTGCTTCACTATTCCGAGGATTGTTGATGTCAACAATCTCCTTAAAACAAATTCGTCCCCTACCGTAGGTGTAGTAGAACGTGAGACGATTGTTTCCCATGATGCAACGGAAAACGAACGAGTATGGGCACCACCAAAACCTGTTTCCAACGAACCACAAAGTGTTCGAACTCTTCCAAAAAAAAAAAAAAAACAATTTTTTTCTTGTATGTATTGTGTTCTGTTCTCTGTGTTGTGTATCCTCAAAAACCGAAAATCATAGTCCATTTAAAGGAAATTAACATGCCAATTAAATCTCATAAATGAGAGGTCTTTAACTGTTATGGAACTTCAAAAGTCTTGGAAAAACTGGCTGGGCCGGGCCCGCACAATTTGGTCCGGCATTCGTATACGCAAGACGTGCGGGTGCACACGAGCCAAGCCTGTTCGGATTTTGATTTGCACCCCCTGCGCGCGCACGTAGAGAGAGCCCCTATCCTTATAACTCTTACTCATTTACATATGAGCAATCATATATAAACACAACTTCTCTCTAATAGCTTTCTCATGTGGGACAAGCTTTATTCTCTTTATTTTCCAACACTAATGGGTGAACTTTGAGCAACAATTTCTCATTCACCCAGACATCATTTTAAGCATATGAATATACCATTTCGAACTATTCACGGAGGAGTATTCGAATCATTCAATAATAACCACTAACACGAAATGGACCATGCTTGAATTTGTGCCTCAAAATGCTTACTCATAAACATTTTCCAACAAAAAGTACATACTTAACCATTCCATACTTTTTCTAATAGAGTACTGAAATATAATTTTTTTTAATCTTTTTTAGTTTTTAGTTTTTTTGTAGAGTAGCTAGCATACATAATTACATGAATTTATGAAAATGTGAACCGAGAGGAAGCTTCATTAGGATGAAATGAAAGATTCGAAATTTTTACCCCAGTGATCAAATTAATTAAAATTTGCACCGTAAGAAAAGTAAAATGTTAATTTTTACGATAAATTATGATTCGTTTTGTGAAATATATATGATCATTAATTAAGATATATTTTAAATGTCTCAAAATAATAAGTTTGGTAATCTATTGAAAGATTTGCACATGCATTTTGTCTGCAAGTAGACACCATATCTGTATGTGGCAATCTCTATAGCCAAGTTTATTTCATGTGCCTAATCTTCAAATAAATTATGATCGCCGCTATTTTTATTTTATGACATTTCGTTTTTAACTTTTTTCATGATTAGATTAACAAGGACAAGGACCACATTGACATTATGCTTAAGGTGCCACGCGGGAGCCATTCACATGGACACTGTAACAACTACAATAGCCTAATTGTCGACAATTGGGTAGATGGGAGTACATATGCCATCTATATATATATATATTACAAATACAAATAACATACATACGAATTTCATTTTATTAATTTTATAATTTTTTTGTTAAATTTATATTTTTTTTCTCTTTATATATCTATTCTTTTTTATTTATTCAATAAATATTACAAATTTCTTATTTATTGTTATTTATTTTGTGATCGTTTAATTTTTGTGATTATTTATTAATTTATTTAACACTACTTATATATAATATATATTTTTATTGTTGATAGTCTATTTGTTTAATACATCTCATATATTTTTTATGAATATTTTTTTTTTTGAAAGTAGAGAAATTTATTTTATTAAAAGTCGCGTGTTGATTCTGATTCTGATTTTATTTTTGCTTTATAAAAAATTATTTATCTTATACTTTTGTAAATCAATATCCATATATATCTACTTTTACTTTATTAAAAAAAGTTACTTTATAAAAGTAGTCTTGATTCTGATTCTGATTTTATATTTGTTTTATTAAAAAAATTTATTTTATCAAAAGTAATGTTGATTCTGGAATATTCATTGTACGAAGCTAAAGAATGGGTCACTCTTTATAGAATACGAAATCAATTATAGTACTAAGTATTGATCAGTATATCACCAAGTGCGTCATGAGGAGACTTTGGAGGCAACATATGTTAGAATTTGTGTTTTTATATTTTTAAGTGCAACTTATTGTATTTTAATTACTTGTACTCTTCTTTTAAAATATATTTTTCTAATATATATGAGAATATTTTTATTATATATAAGTAGTGTTAAATAAATTAAAAAAGAATCACAAAAATTAAATGAATAAATGAACATAAAATAAATAACAATAAAATTACAAAAAAGGGGTCTTTAGCGTCGAAATTTTTCGACGCTAAAGTACAAATTTTTGACGCTAAATGTTATTAGCGTCGAAAATTTTCGACGTTAAAACATGGACGAGAAAGACAATTAGCGTCGAAATAAAAAAATTTGACGCTAAAGTACAACATTTTACGTCAAAAATATTTCGACGCTAAAACATGTATTTAGCGACGAATATTTTCGACGCCAAAAAGTTGACCTTTAGCGTCGAAATATTCGATGCTAAATGTGATATAATATTAAAAAATATGTATCATTTTATTACCTTTAGCGTCGAATATTTCGACGCTGAAAGGTATAAGAATATTATTATTACAAATTAATTTCAAACTAATTTCATTACAAAAGTAATTAAATTTGTTATAAAAATTATTACAAATTTGTTATTATAAAATTATAATAATGATATTCTTATTGATATAAAAATAAAATTACAAAATTTATCACAATAACAAAATATAAAATGAAATCCTATTTCGTCGCTAAAAATCCTCAAATAGCGGGAATACTTCGGCCAAAATTTTGATTTTTAGCGTCGAAATATTTGACTTTTAGCGTCGAAAATTTCGTCGCTAAATGTCAAAATTTAAATTTGAATTTATTAGGCGATAAATTCAAATTTTTTAAGGGGGAATTCGAAAAATTTAAAATAATTATTTCGACACTAAAAGATAATTTGTAGCGTCCAAATAATTATTTGACGCTAAATGATGGAACTTTTAGCGTCGAAATAGAAATTCGACGCTAAAGCGTCAACCCTTTGCCGTCAAATAATTATTTCGACACTAAAAGATAATTTTTAGCGATGAATCTAAGTTCGACGCTAAAGATTATAACCTTCAGCGTCGAAATTTATATTCGACGTTAAATGTTGGAACCTTCAGCGTCGAATATAAATTTCGACGCTAAAGCGTTTATTGGCGTCGAAAAAAATTTCGACACTAAATGTTTGGACGCTAAAGGTCTACCGATACTAATATTATATCATTGTTTACTAATATCATGTTGTTATTAATATAGTAATACTATAGTGTCAGACATTTACTGACACTTAAAACCAATTGATATTAAATTTTGAGTATCAGTAATAAAATTCTTTATTAATACTAAATTAATACGAGTAAAGGTCGTTTTTGTCACAATATTTCTCTACGAAGTAGACTTGTTTCTATTTATTGAACATGGAAATAATTTTGAAGAGTGCTGCTAACAATAATTTTTTTTGTCCATAAGAGGTGTGATTTGGTGGTGTAGGGTTCAGAATTTCACATTGAGATTTTGGATTCGAATTCATATAGTGCGTTTCTTGTAATAGCTAGTCTGAGACAGTCGGGATTTTTATCTGCTCCGCTTAAGCCCGAAAGAAATGGTTTGACGGCGATTCCAAAAAAAAAAACAAAACAAATAGTGATTCACTTAAGTGAATATTACACTCAGTAATTCTTCACTTCACATTTGTCCATAATGAGAATGCAACACATTCTCTCTTCCCTGATAAATACTATCTCCGTCCATTTTTAATAGGTCGCAAGTCTTTTTCCCAATAAAATAAGGGAACATGATTAATGTGGTAAAAAAATTAACATTTTCCTAATATACCCTTCATTAACACAACACAATCTCACTTAAATTCAATAAAGTTGTTTATTAAATAAGGGTATATAAATAAACGTATTCATTTAACTCTCTATAAACAAAGAAATTGAACTATAATTTGGAATTTCCAAAAATAGAAAGGTGGCATATCAAAAAGGGACGGAGGGAGCAGTAGCCGTCTGTGGACAACAGAACCTGGGCGACGCCGTTCCTAGGCTCGCGGCCTAGTTTGGGAAGTACTGAATAACATGGAGTCGCCACCCGGTGTGAACCGGGACAAAGATTTAAGGCCGCACTCACCCCTCGCAAGGGAAGACCTCAAACCGTTGGGTTCGGAATGGTCCCTTACTTATGTCACTTGTAATGAAAGGATTTATGTAATAATTTAATCAAGCTTAAGTAACGCTTATTTCCAAGAGTATCATGCTTCTAAATTCTCATATTCAAGATAAAACTTATATACGCATTTCACATATATCTCACGTTTAAAATTGCATGCTTAACATATATCAAAATAGCAACGAACATATAACTTCATTTGCATATTACATTCAGGAAAACACAAGCACACATATTAACCATACAAGCACACATATTAACCATACAAGCACACATATGGACACTTTTCCAAGCGGTACGTGGAATTGTAGCCCAAATACAGACCGCACTACCGTCCATTCGGAATCGGCTACGGAATTTACGTCTGGGTTTCCATCCGATATACCGCAAGAAATAATACTCAAATGTTATCATGACACAAGCATATGAATTGTAATACATTAACATATTTGCATTTATACATGTGGAGATAGCTATTAGGAAAACTATGCATGAAATCTAATGAAAAAGACTCAGTTCAGTGTGTTCGCGTTCGTGTAGCGTTCGTAAACGCGTTCGAACGGAAATGAAACAGAATGCTCACGTTCGAGTAGCGTTCGTAAACGCGTTCGAACGGAAATAAAACAGAATGCTCACGTTCGTATGGCGTTTGTTAACGCGTTCGAACGGAAATGAGACAGAATGCTCACGTTCGTATGGCGTTTGTTAACGCGTTCGAACGGAAATGAGACCTGACACATGATAAGGCAAAAACACATGCGAGTTCGAGTTGCGTTCGTAAACGCGTTCGAACGGGAACAGACCTGATGCATGAAATGGGACGCAATACATAAACATAAAATAAAAAGGCGCGGCGAAGTACTGCCATAAATGTGACCTTTTGGGGCTCTTGATCTCTCAAAGAGAGGACATTTAGACCAACATACTAAGCCCATGCGCGTCACATCACACATACAAGAATAGAACCAATCATATCAACCAAGTATGCCCGATTGAACACATCTTACATCCAATCTAAACACACATCAACTAGCGCGGCAAAGCATCGTGGTAACGGGTTTTAATCCCTCCCCATAAGGGATCTTTCATTCCACTTACTAAGCTCATGCGCTTGATTGAACCATACATAAAAGATAAACTCAATAACATCAAACTAAGTATGCCCGATTGAACGTATCTCGCATCCAACCGAACACACATCAACCGGCGGCGGCGAAGTCGGTCACAAAGTAGTGTCCTTTTCGGCTCTTTGTCTCCCAAATGGAGGACCTTGGACTAACTCACTAAGCCCCGCGCTTGGTTGAATCATGCATAACTAAACAACATATTGAATTCAAGTAAAGAAAACTAAATAAACAAAAGCAACGCAACAAAAGAGAGATGGTGCCGTTTACCCAAGCGGTACGTGGAGTTGAACAAGTGAGCGTATCCCTTTTTATACACTAAGGTACGTGCCAATGAGCTATGGGTGTGACGGACTGTCAAATGGATTTCCGTTGTAGATTCCCCAGAGGGAAGGTAGAGCGAGGCTCACTTAATACCCAAAGCCTCTTAGGCTCTTATCGCTTGGTGTCAGGAATAAACAACGAGTCCTCCAAATTAGTCCATCACGAAGGCTACGAGTAGATGGCCATATAGGTGCCCTCACAGCTTTTCCTTCTAGAAAGGTAGTGAGTGAAGGAAGACACCAAACCATTACATAGCCTGAAAGTGCCCTTGATTAAACCCCCACTTTATCCACTATAGACATGGTCAATTAAAACATAAATCCAAACATTACAAGACAATATTTCGGGGCCAACTTTAAATCCCCAGTGGAGTCGCCAGACTGTGGACAACAGAACCTGGGCGACGCCGTTCCTAGGCTCGCGGCCTAGTTTGGGAAGTACTGAATAACATGGAATCGCCACCCGGTGTGAACCGGGACAAAGATTTAAGGCCGCACTCACCCCTCGCAAGGGAAGACCTCAAACCGTTGGGTTCGGAATGGTCCATTACTTATGTCACTTGTAATGAAAGGATTTATGTAATAATTTAATCAAGCTTAAGTAACGCTTATTTCCAAGAGTATCATGCTTCTAAATTCTCATATTCAAGATAAAACTTATATACGCATTTCACATATATCTCACGTTTAAAATTGCATGCTTAACATATATCAAAATAGCAACGAACATATAACTTCATTTGCATATTACATTCAGGAAAACACAAGCACACATATTAACCATACAAGCACACAATTAACCATACAAGCACACATATGGGCACTTTTCCAAGCGGTACGTGGAATTGTAGCCCAAGTACAGACCGCACTACCGTCCATTCGGAATCGGCTACGGAATTTACGTCTGGGTTTCCATCCGATATACCGCAAGAAATAATACTCAAATGTTATCATGACACAAGCATATGAATTGTAATACATTAACATATTTGCATTTATACATGTGGAGATAGCTACTAGGAAAACTATGCATGAAATCTAATGAAGAAGACTCAGTTCAGTGTGTTCGCGTTCGTGTAGCGTTCGTAAACGCGTTCGAACGGAAATGAAACAGAATGCTCACGTTCGAGTAGCGTTCGTAAACGCGTTCGAACGGAAATGAAACAGAATGCTCACGTTCGTATGGCGTTTGTTAACGCGTTCGAACGGAAATGAGACAGAATGCTCACGTTCGTATGGCGTTGTTAACGCGTTCGAACAAAAATGAGACCTGACACATGATAAGGCAAAAACACATGCGCGTTCGAGTTGCGTTCGTAAACGCGTTCGAAGGGGAACAGACCTGATGCATGAAATGGGACGCAATACATAAACACAAAATAAAAAGGCGCGGCGAAGTACTGCCATAAAGGTGACCTTTTGGGGCTCTTGATCTCTCAAAGAGAGGACCTTTAGACCAACATACTAAGCCCATGCGCGTCACATCACACATACAAGAATAGAACCAATCATATCAACCAAGTATGCCCGATTGAACACATCTTACATCCAATCTGAACACACATCAACCGGCGCGGCAAAACATCGTGGTAACGGGTTTTAACCCCTCCCCATAAGGGATCTTTCATTCCACTTACTAAGCCCATGCGCTTGATTGAACCATACATAAAAGATAAACTCAATAACATCAAACTAAGTATGCCCGATTGAACGTATCTCGCATCCAACCGAACACACATCAACCGGCGCGGCGAAGTAGTGTCACAAAGGTGGCCTTTTCGGCTCTTTGTCTCCAAATGGAGGACCTTTGACTAACTCACTAAGCCCATGCGCTTGGTTGAATCATGCATAACTAAACAACATATTGAATTCAAGTAAAGAGAAAACTAAATAAACAAAAGCAACACAACAAAAGAGAGATGGTGCCGTTTACCCAAGCGGTACGTGGAGTTGAACAAGTGAGCGATCCCTTTTTATACACTAAGGTACGTGCCAATGAGCTATGGTGTGTGACGGACTGTCAAATGGATTTCCCGTGTAGATTCCCCAGAGGGAAGGTTTTAGAGCGAGGCTCACTTAAATACCCAAAGCCTCTTAGGCTCTTATCGCTTGGTGTCAGGAATAAACAACGAGTCCTCCAAATTAGTCCATCACGAAGGCTACGAGTAGATGGCCATTTATAGGTGCCCTCACAGCTTTTCCTTCTAGAAAGGTAGTGAGTGAAGGAAGACACCAAACCATTACATAGCCTGAAAGTGCCCTTGATTAAACCCCCACTTATCCACTATAGACATGGTCATTAAAACATAAATCCAAACATTACAAGACAATTATTCGGGCCAAACTTTAAATCCCCAGTGGAAGTCGCCAGACTGTGGACAACAGAACCTGGGCGACGCCGTTCCTAGGCTCGCGGCCTATT